>JBBPBX010015006.1:10902-27101 GCA_038048925.1 Garcialebias charrua
CAGCCAGTGTGTTACTCTGCAGCCTTATTGCTTGTTTTCGAAGAGTCAGACGAAGAGTTTTTAACATGGAGGGTGAACTTATGGATGTTTCTCAGCGGCCTACGCGACGCGTCTGGATTTTAAAAAGTAGTTCGCCATTTGCCCTCTTCAAAATGGCGGCCGCGACGGCCACAGAGGATAAGGACTTTCCATGAAAACACGGTAAAAACAATTATTTCTTTGCTGAGAAAAAATATATTTCTTAGCTGACTTTATAGCTAGGGCTGAACGATTTTGGAAAATAATCTAATCGCGATTTTTTTTCTATAAATTGCGATTACGATTTAAAATGCGATTATTTTTACTGGTTCTGTATTAATTCATATCACTAACGACGCAACTGTTTTTTTAAAATCAGATAATTAATGCGCTTTTTCACGAAGAACGTTAGCTTGCTGAGCTAGCTGCTAACAGGGCACCGTCAACAACAGACCCGGTCACATGACCAGCTCGCGCTCTGTTTATCTCCCGCGGTCTCGGTGTTTCAGCCTCTAAGATCAGATACACGTTTAAATGAGCTAACTTACCTGAATTTATAACTTTTATGACTTCTGTCGAGCCTGGAGCAACTGTGTTGGAGCGCACGGTCTCCTCCTCCCTGCTCTCTCTCTGTTTTGCTCCGCTCAGAGCTGCGCGCGGCCAGAGCGGTTCACTACCAAATCTCGTGACCAGTCAAATCGCAGCCCGTGCGATTAGAGAATCGCGTTTTAACATATCGCGAGATAATCGCAAATGCGATTAATCGTCCACCCCTATTTATAGCACAAGGTTTTTCTGAGCTTAACCGGTTCAAATGGTCAAATCTGCTGGATTTTAAAAAGTATTTCGCCATTTGCCCTGTTCAAAATGGCGGTTAGCGTTTTAGCATTAGCGTCCGCTAGCATTGCTAATACATAAGTGCTTTTGAAATTGCGGACCTAAATAAATCAATAAGTGCTTTAGAAATAGCTGAACTAATTTTTGAATTAGCGTTGCCTAGCACTGGTCTAAATTGTACTCAAGTATGAGTAAATTTACACATTTGAAAAAATACTCGTAAAAGTACAAGTACTACCCCCAAAAATCTACTTAATTACAGTAATGTGAGTACCTGTATTTGTAATTCATTACTTCACCCCTGGTGACGACATGGTTTTAAAGGTATAACTCCACAGGAGGCTCCATTTTATTATCATCCTGTCCCTGCAGTCCGATGCAAATCCTCTCCTGGAGCTGAACAAGCGCAGCCTTTGTGCTGCGTATATTTACAGCTCCCAGTTGGTTCCAGTTTGTGGAACTCCATGGGTTTTGATGCCGTGGAGTCGAATGCTGAAGCAGAAGGAAAACAGGCGGTCAGATGACCGGAGTGACAGGAAACAAACCACTTGACTGTTGAAAGTGAAACCAACTCTGTGCTGTCTAAAAGCTGCTCTGCATCGTGCTTGGATGTACCTGCTGCTTTAATTCTCAGCTCTTTGACCTTCTCGGCTCTGACAAATGAATTCAGGATGCTGAAATGTTTTTACGGCTGCAGGGACGTGTGACCACTGACTAAGACTTAAAAAAAAAGTTTATCTTGGGTAAATATTGAATCTTCAGGCCAACCCAGCGGACCTGAACATGTGTTCAAACTTCTCTCTGATTGGCTGAGAGCAAACGGCAACGTCTCAAACCGAATCAGTCTGTGATGTTCAGTCTGTGAGCTCATAAAGAAGAATTACCATTTAATATCCAAATACTTTTTGTTAAACGTCAAAGCTGTTATAATCTAAAGGGAGACATTTTGTTAAACCTAAATACAGAACCAGTTCGAGGGGTCGGTCAACCTCCATTCAGGGAATTGGTTTGTGGAATGATTTGGATACTGAAATTAAAAATGCCACATCATCGTATTTACTTTTAAGAAATTAATCAAAACCAAATTATTACAAAAATATATATGAAATAGTTTTTGCGTGTCATTTTGTAATTCAATAATTATGAGTTATTTTTTATTCTGTTGTTGATGTTTTTTTTTTAACTGACTGTTAGTAAAAGGGGGCAGATATAATAAGATTTTCTCTTCATTCTGCCACCCTTCATTTTATTTCTTGATATTGTATACTATTTGTGATTTTTTTTTGTGTGTGTGTTATATTTTAAAATGAATACATTAATAAAAAAAATATTTAAAAAAATGTTGGCGTCATTTAAATAGCTGGAAAATAATTTTATTTCTGCTGTTGGTTGTATAAAGGATGTGCAGTTTTTATTATAGATGATCCTGAACATCGTTAACGGTTGGTGGGAGAAGCTTCAGAGTTTGAAGCTACACAGTGAAAGTGAAGTCTGTTTGGAGGCTCAGGTGTCTGTTTCTGTTCTCATCCTTTGTTCAAGCCTTGTTTTTCTGGACCGTGCGTTGGTCACGAGCGCACACGTTCCACCTGGTTTCATACTGACTGGGTCTGAAGGATGCAGGTGGAGCTAAACGGACCCTGCTCGTGGTAATCTGTGTCCACGTCCATGGTCCTGCTGCTGTGGGGACACATTTTTACACAGAGGGGACAAATGTTAGGCGTGTCTGAGGTAATTTACATGCACGTGTTTGGTTGTGCAGAATGCTGTGACCTTTATGAAGGCTCCAAAGGTTTAACCTTATGGATAAATAAGCACATGACGTCCACACTAGAGTCTCACCATCATTGACACCTCAGCTAGTGATCAACACTTAGAAAAACAAGCCCAGGATGTCGATGGGTCACAGTCCGACTTGTGATCGCAGCGGTGACCCTCGTCAGATTAAAACTGACGAAGCTGCCAAAAGGAATCCAGCTGACTTTTTATTTACTTTAAGATTAAAAGTTATTTGTCGTTTTCTCCTGGCTCTAAGCAGGAAAACATTGTTGGTGTTTGTGGGGAATCTTTTCTTTAAAGGAGACCAAATATTGGTTTTATAAATTTTTATGGTATGTCTGTGAGCTATCCAGACCATGTTCATTCAATTTAATGCACAAAATAATTCTTAGATAATAAATTATCCCCTTTCTAGTTGTGCCTTTTCTCACTTCCGATCTGAACAGGCTGTTCATGATAAGGCCACGCCCTTCAAAAATCTGTTTACATTAACTCCGCCCTCCAAAGGGGACCCTGAGTCAGACCCAGAGGCAGACGCCATTTTGGGCAGGGCGAAAAAACGAGACATTTATATCACTGAAAAATAAATATACTTGGAGTAAATGAACCACTGGGTGCATTTTTTTGGTCCTAGGACTGTTTTTTTTTAAGAAATACATACCCAAAGTTGAGTTAAAAAAACATTAAAAAGTGAATTTTGCATCTGTGGTCCCCTTTAAACAAAATAATATTCATGGGAGCTATACAGTATATAATTACTGTGAGTTTTGTTGAATTTTGTCCAGTGCCTCGTGAGATATTTTGCTGACAATCAGGATTAATTCTACCAGTTAATACCAAGCTATTAAGCATAGATGGGAACCCAAGAGCAGAACATCATTCAGGTTCAGATCAGATATTCCATTCCTCCCAATCGTGCCACTCCAGGTCACACTGTCATTACCCACATGGGCATAGAAGTCCCCCAGCAGAATAAAGGAGTCCCCAGCTGGTGCACCTTCCAGCACCTCCGCCAAGGACTCCCAAGAAGGCCAGATTCTCTGAACTGCCATTTGGCGCATAGGCACAAACAACAGTCAGAGCCCGTCCCCACACCCGAAGGCGCAGGGAAACCGCCCTCTCCTCTACCAGGGAAACCTCCAACACACAGGCATCAAGTCGTGGGGCCAAAAGTAGACCCGCACCAGTTCGGTGCCTCTCACTTCATTCAGGTCACTGGTGTTTTGAACTGAGTTCTACTTAATGACATTTTTATAATGTACACATGTGTGAAGCGTGTCTTGTGTTGCTCTCCTCAGGGTACGGTCACCCCGCTCCTCTGTCCGACGCGGGGAAAGCCTTCTCCATCATCTACGCCCTGATCGGCGTTCCCTTCACCATGCTGGTGCTGACCGCCTGCGTGCAGCGGGTCATGCACCCCCTGGTCCTGTCTCCCATCGGCCTCCTGCAGCGCTCGGGCATGAAGCCTCGGCCCGCCACCGTGCTGCACTTCCTGCTGCTGCTGGTTCTGGTGGTGCTCTGCTTCTTCATGGTGCCGGCGGCCGTGTTCAGCGTGGTGGAGGTGTCTTGGACGTTCTTGGACGGCATCTACTTTTGTTTCATCTCGCTGTGCACCATCGGACTGGGGGACTTTGTTCCTGCGTCTCAGCCGGAACAGAAGTACCGAGCTCTGTATCAGGTCGCTGTGATGGGTGAGTTGAACTTTTAAATCCTTTATCCATGTCTGCTCACCTGACTCGAGGTGACATCACACTTTTCATGAACAGTTTCCTCTGTTTGATCGGTTCGTTTCAGCTTTTGCGTTATCGCGGAAAAGGCAAATGTTTATAGAGTTTTTTTTTTTAACTTCACTAAATTTACCTTTTCATTTGGTGATTGTACCCGCAAACTACGGCCATGTTTGTTTTTTAATCACACGGGCGTTTATAGATGATTTCAAGTTAAATGTGTTTAAGTTTTCCTATAATTTGTTCACATTAGTGTACCGTATTTTCCACCTGATAGGTCACACCGTTATCTAGATCGCTTTGTCCAATTATTGGCAATAAATTGGAGAAATCCATAAACGGGTTGCACCTTTATTTAGATCGCACCTACGTCACCGCTGACGTGACGCGTCACCGCTGAGACAACCCGGAAATGTGGTCCGAGTGTTTAGCTCTGCTGTAAATGTCTGCCACAGGAGCGAGCACGCACGGAAGGACTTTACAAGATTAACACAGTAAAAACAATGATTTGTTTGCTGAAAATTATAGCATAAAGATGTGTCTTAGCTGAACTTGAACTTTTCCTTATACTGTACAGTAAATGAACGCAATTGTCAAATCAGCTGGATTAAAAAAAGTAGTTTTGCCACGTGCGCGGGTGGGACGGCTTTATTTCTTTAAAATTTAGCAAAATAAACGCTTAAAAATATATATTTCTTAGCTGACATTATAGCACAAGGGTTCCTGAGCTTAACCTTTCCTTAATAAATTCACGAAATGTTCAAATCAGCTGGATTTAAATTGTTTTGCTTTGACTTCTTCCAAACCGTCTCGTGCACTGTGAAAATAAATTATGAATATATCAAATTTTAGCTAAAATGTCTCATACAGGCCACAGTTTGTAAATGACCACCAAGTAATTACGGTCTGTAAGTTTGATAAAAATTTGTCCTGTAGATCATAAGTTATTTATCCAAATAGTATCCGTTTATGGTAGCTAACCGCTAACAACAAACAACGATGCTAGTAGTTCATACCTCCAGAGCAGGAGGCCGGGCAGCGACAGAGTCAGTCCGAGCAGAGGAGGCTTTTTTCAGACGGACACATGAGCTGGGAACGGTCGGTGTCCCCCTAGCGGACAAAAGTGGTACTGCACCATTTTTTTTGCCAAAATGAAAAACGGTCATATCTGAGCCAAAGATTGGTCTAAAAATATGGGGGAAAATCCATAAACAAGTCTCACCTCTCTCTATTAGTTGCAGGGCATGCAAATTTAGGCAAAAAACTGCGACCTATAGTCCGGAAAATACGGTAAGTCTGCGGGACCTTTTGTTTTGTCTTCAGTAGCTGTTTGGTCAAAAGGTGTTGCCTCACTAAGGAACCGAACGCTCAGATCAGTGCTGTTTACTGAGCTCAAGCCAAACAAAGAAGCTTTTATTCTTGGCTTGTCTTTTAAACTTGTCAAAAACGAAATACCCGATGCTAAAATCCTTATATTCTTAGAAGTTCCCACAAATAATAATTAAATGGTCTGGGAAGAGAAAAAAAAGGCCAGTGTGTATAAACTAATCAGTCCAGTAAATCTGAAATTAGTGTCCAGAGGAGAGCAGGTTCAGGTGAATTCACCTGTAACCGGGACGTAGAGGGTCCAAGGCGTTCAGGTAGAGTCAGAGCTGAAGGCAGAGCAGTGGTCACGTGGTCTCTGTCGGCTGTTTCTGTGCAGAACGTCTTCGTTCTCACCTCCCATGTGAGAAGTAGCACCTCGCGGCTCCAACCCTCTCTGACTTCATCTGCACCTTTTTATGAAAACGAACCTCGTCTCGTTCACGTGGCACATTCCAGGTTACGCTGGCCTGACGTGGCTTTTGACGCCGAGTCCGCGTGGACTCTTTGACTCTCCTGTTTTTTATTCTTCTGCACGTCTTAAAAAAAAATCTAAATACTTCTGCAGAGTGATTTCAGCCGTTCATAAAGCAAAAATGATGGTGAGTTTAGGTGTTTGTAAGTTTTATACTTTTCTAAAATATTTAACTTTATTTACAGATACAGTAGTCCCTCGTTACTTCATGGTTTGTTTATTGCGGACTTGCTCTATCGTGGTTTTTCAAAATAAGGTGGACATGACACAAAATTGGCTGATTGATGGATGAGCCGCACGATAGGCATGGCATTTTTATTTTAAATAAAATACTTAAAATTGTTTAGCACCTGCTGCAACTTTGTGCAGCCCAGAGCTGCAGGATAAACTTCCTGCTGCAGCTAATCAGCTGTTCACCGTGCAGAACTGAGAAGTGGGCGTGGCCAAGAGTGCTTGCAGAGGAAGCAGGGAGCTGAAATCATGACATTATGCGCTCTTTTAGAGCATTTAAAGTTTAGAAACATTGTTTAGAATATTGCAAGAGTGTGGAAAGGGCTTTAAGTGCCTTAATTTATAAAAAAGGCATTAAAAAACTATTTACTACTTGTACTATTCCTACTTCGTGGTTTTACGGCTCCCCCACGATAAACGAGGGACTACTCTGTATTCTCCATAGAAACACATGGATCTCTCTTAATTCTCTTAAAAACATTCAATTTAAAACGCCTTCTGGTTCAGCCTCTCTGTCCGTAAACTTTCTCTTGTCTGAACCACACTTCTCACCCCCCAGCTCCAAGGTCAAGGTCACAAATCAAGGTCAACGTTTAATAAAGTATTTGCTTGTCCGGACCGTTGCTGTAGATCGCTGTATAACAGTTTGTCTACTCTTGTCTTTTTTAGCTACTTTTTGTTTTAAGCTGTCGTTCTACTTTTAGGTTTTAGCCTTTTGCTGCGTTTAGCTTTAGCAACTTGGTTCCAGTTCCTTCGGAAAATATTTTCAGCTGTTCGGCGCTCAGAATTAGGTTTTTTTTTTAAAACTAATAATCAGATGGAACAGGTTTTTGGACTAGTTTTCTGTGTAATATTTTTCTGTTGTTTGTAATTAACTTTCCAATCACAGATCCGTATAAAAAATAAAGTTTAAAAACATGGATTTAAACATGGAAACTTAAAATTCTGCCGGCCTCTGGTCTCTGTCTTTGTGTGACTCATTTACAAAGAACAAATTTGTTTTAAATTCACAAAATGAATAAATCACAATCGTTCCACCCGTACATTAGTTTAGCTTTTTTACTGTTATAAGTTTGGCGACATCTTCTAAATCGTTAAACGTCTTTCTTGTCATTTTAGATGATTTTTATTAACCTGTAAACAGAAACGTGCACTAATATCCACACACTTGTAGCTTGATAATCTCAGATATTTTAATCTAGATCATACGGCCAAAAAAAGTTAAGTCGGTCATCTGGACAGATTTTACTACAGAGGGATGAAACACTAAAACTTGAACTTAATCTCATTCTAAAAAAATAAATAAATATATATATATATATATTTTTTTTTTTGCTCCTTTTTAAATATGAGTTTGACCTTTGACCTCTAATAAATGATTTCTGCTGTGAATATCCGACTTTATTTGTAGAAAGCTGAGGTTTTAAATCTGGAGTGTTGAAAACAAAAATTGTGCAATGTTGACATTAAGAGCTGTGACTGGTCATGTGAAGCCCTGCTGTTTCAGGATCTCTCTGCGCAGCTGCGTTCCTGCTGATGCTGTTGGAACAGTCCAAGTGTCTGAACTCATCAGCTGCTCCGCAGACACAACAATCTGAACGAGTAAAGTCCTACGAGCTAGTCATTCACGAGGGAAGCTGTTTTGAGATGGTGTCTCCTTTAACCATGTCACAGTACCAGAACCGGTCTCTTTAAGACCTGGTCTCGTGACTGGACTGCCATCCGGGTTCTGAACTCTGCTTTTCTCTCCAGCTGCTTTTAAAGAGTCCAGAACGCTGCAGCTCATCTGAATTAGGGGTTGAATGAGTACATAATTTTTTAACTCGACATTAACATAAAAAAAACTCGAGTAGAACTCGAGTAGTCTATGACATCATAGGATCTTAAGATGCAAAATAAATAAATAAATAAAAATGCATAAAAACGTAATTATTTACAACAAAAAAAGACCAACAAAAACATTGGGAGCATATTATATGCTCCTATCGTTTATCATACTGCAGATAAGTCACAGGAAAAACAAAACTACTGTATTATTTATTATTATTAAGCTGCAAAAGTTAATTAACGTCAAAAACGAAACTTAAAAACAGTGGGGCGGTTGGACCCGGGGGTTACACCATATGTGACCTGCAATGCAACACCGCCCCCTACTGTCACAATTTACGGTGGTCACAGAGCTCCAAAAAGGAAGTTGGGGAGTGGATGCGTTATGTCTTTCCCATAATGCTTAGCGATATGTTAGTGTTCTGGGCACACCATGAGTGAGGTGGACGTCTGTGATATAGACCTGCCTCTTGTGTGTTATTAAAGTTTGACTGTTTCCAGTTGCTCAGCTCAAAGTGGCTTGGTTGGGTTTAACTCACAATAGGGTTCTCAACGTGCTCCAATCAGGAAGTTGATCCAGTGGTGTAACTGCGTTGTGATGACGTCACTACGAGTACTTGAGGTGAAATTAAAAACCTCGATGGATGTCCTAGGAATCGATCTGTCGATGACTCGGGTATTCTGTTAAAGCCCTAGTCTGAACACGTCTTTCCTTCAGCTTCCTGTTGGATTTAACGTTTTACTGATGACCCAAAAGGCCCTGAATGGACAGACTCCTGCAGACCGGTCTGACCTGCAGCCTCATGTGCCCTCCAGACCCCACAGAGAAAACCAGTTCATGTTTTTCAATCTCTTCTTTAAGCCCATCTGTCCTGTCTTTTAGTACATTTTTGTCTATTTATTGGTTTTATTTGTGCTTTGTTTTTCATTTTTATAGTTTTGTTTTTTTAAGACTCCCAACAGCTGTCGTCTTTTGTTAAATAATTTAGATTTTAGTGTTTACATGCTTTGGTCAGGCTTTGGCTGCAGGCTTGGTGGCACTTCACTGCTCTTTTTCTCATGTTACAAAAGTGGGCCAAATTTTTTTTTAATTTTTAAAAAGGGTCCAATCCAGTTGACTTAAGGGCCAATAGTAGTTGATATATGAACTCCAGTCAGAAGTCCAACATCTTTTCATGGTTGCAGGTTCATCCACAAGAGTTTAATTGGTCTCATTGACCTTCTCTGTTGCTTTTTCCACATCAAAATGAAAGATTGCTGATCAATCCAATCTTTTGTCTGGCTTCAAACTTAGCAACCTGTCATGAGAGGGCTGCACTAAAATCTGTATTTATCTTTTTTTTTAAAACTAAATCATCAAAAACATTTTACATTTACCGGTAAATAACATTTTGGGGTCCAGATAAGATGTTAACATGAGCCAGATTTGGCCTGCGGACCTGGAGTTTGACTAGGGGTGCAGGAAAAAAAATCGATTTAAAAAAAATAATCTAGATTCTTAGTCCTGGCGATTCAGAATCTATTCAAAAATCGTTTATTTTATTTTTACATTAAAACCCAAAAGATAAAGAAAATAAAACCATATCTCGTAGTATATGAAAGAATACATAAATGAAAGGTGGCAGAAAGAAGAAGAAATCTTGTTTTATCTGCCCCTTTTTTCAAAAACAAAACTAGTTCAAACAATCAATTCAAACAATAATCTTCTATAAGTAACAGAGCAAAAAGCTAACCTAATACTGGTTATTTCAGTTACAGAATTTAATGCACTCCTGTATTATTTGTTCCTATTTTTGGTATAAATATCAAACGATGCAAAAAATTTGATGCAAAAAGGAACCTAAAATTATTGTTTTAAATAAATGTTCTATTTGTTTACATTGTTGTTTAATGTTTTCAGCTTGTCAGTTACAAAACTGAAACTAAATTTATGACCATTTTTATAGAAAAATTGTTTCTGAATCAAAAATTGTTTCTGAATCGAAAAATCGATTTTTGAATCGAACCGTGACACCAAAAATCTGAATTGAATTGATTCTCCAGACACTGAGAGATTCGCACCCCTAAGTTTGACACGTGCGTTAGGTGGATATAAATCAAACCTCAGCTCCTGCTTTTTATGCATTTTGTTCTTTTTGTGAAGTCGTAAACCAGAGATAAAGTGTCTGTGACATCATCTTCCTTCTTTTCATGAAATGATAGAAGATGTATATCTTGTATCATTCAACTATGTTTGTTTTTGCAAACAAAATGATAAATTAATGAGAATTCCTTTCAAACTGAGATTAAAATCAGTGTTTCTTCTTGGAATATCCGACTACACGCGAATGCACCATCTGTGACGTAGGAGGATGAACGTCTTTAGAACGCCCCTATTAAATATTCATGGCAGACAATAAATAAAAAGGACGAAATTAGCAATCCAAGTTAAGATTTGAGCAATTTGTCTTCAGTTTGGGGAGCAGAAAGTTGGATGAGCAGAAACAGCAGGTTCTAATTTAGGTCTGCACCCGTATTTTTTATTTTTTGGTCTTATCTGTTCAGGAAGCAAGTGCGCTCAGAGAGCGGGGCCAGCTTTATTTATTCCATACTTGACGAAGTATTTCATCTTTTGGGAAAGTGAAAAGGCTCACCTGTTCACTGATGATATTAGAACACCCAAATGCGACGCAACGTAACTGCATTATACAAAAAGAAAGGCGATCTGGCAGAGAATTGATGCGTTATCATAGCACACGCAGACTCGAGGTTCATCCTCCTACGTCACAGATGGTGCATTCGCGTGTAGTCGGATATTCCAAGAAGAAACACTGATTTTAATCTCAGTTTGAAAGGAATTTTCATTAATTTATCATTTTGTTTGCAAAAACGAACATAGATGAATGATACAAGATATTTATCTTCTATCATATCATGAAAAGAAGGAAGATGATGTCACAGACACTTTAAAAACTGAGAGTGCACAATTTGGGAAGAAATCCTTTTGTTTGTCTTGCATTTCTTTTGGTTTCTAAAATATCTAAAAGTCTCCGGTAATCCTCGTTTTGTGACCCGTGTCTCCGCCTTCCCTCCAGCCTACCTGTTCGCCGGTCTGATGATGATGTATCTCCTGCTGCGCTCCTTCCACAAGATGGCCGACCTGCACGGCCTGACCACCTTCTTCCAGCTGCCGCGCTGCGAGGACTCCGTGCTGGAGGACGACCGGGAGACCATCATGGACGCTGACCCGACACCTCCTCCGTACCAGAACGACAAAGACGCCAGCAAACCCCTGGACCCGGGCTCCTTCCCGTCGTACAACTCCATCAACAAGAGCTGAGCTGGAGGGAAAAAAAAAGAACGTTTTACCTCTGGTGATCCGTCGGTCTGTACGCTGGGATCCAGGATCCGTGGGCTGAATCTGAACGTTCCACCTTTTTATTCCCATAAAACATCCTGGGAAGAGGATGTGATGTAACACGAGACGTTTTCCAGATTCAAACTTTACCTCTTCATCCCCGGTGTAACCCCGGTGTAACCGTAGTTTACAGCCTCACAGCTCCAAGCAACAGCTAGAAAACCCGGACTTTAATACGTAGTCCTTCTTCACTTTGGTCTCGACTTGGACTTTTGCACCACAAGTTTTGATTTCTAAGACTAACAAAGTGTTTTTAGCAGGAATAGTTTTATGTGTTTGTGTCCATCGCAGGCCGTCGAAAAGCAAGCGAAGCGCTCCCGAACGCGACCGGACGACTTTAATAAAATGATGTGAATTGTAAACTCTGAGGTCAAACAGCTGTGCTCTTCATTCATTCAGACTTCCTGTGTGAGAGAATTAAACAGCTCCTTGTTGTGGTGCTGCCCCCTGGTGTCCAAATGAAAGTTTGCGTAATGGAAAGGATCAAAATGACAATAAGGGTTAGGGGTTTAGTTTAATTTAGTAGAAAACCGCCTGTGTGGGGTCAGAAAAACACTCGAAATGCACTTTAACAGTCAAATCGATCCTTTAATTCTTAGATATCGCCAAATATGTAATTTGACATCTGTGCCGTTTATATTTGTAACTATAATTTAACATGTACCTGACAATCTTGTATATTATTAATAAAGTTGTTTCTCTTGTTAACTTTGTTCTTTAATGTTTTACAGAAAGTGGCCCGACTTTTTTTGTTTTGTTTTTGCCATGAAATTGGAAGTAATTTTGTGAAACCTGAAATACAGAAACGGGGTTTTTAAACTCGTTTAAAATGAACAAACGTACTGTATTTTTCGGCGTACAAGTCGCTCTTAAGTATAAGCCCCATCAGTCAAAAAAAGAATCATGAAGAGGAAAAAAAACATACAAGTTGCTTCAGCGTTTTAAGTCGCAGGACTGACAAATTATGCAAAAAAACCTGACTTCTATGCCAGAAAATACGGTAGTTATTTATGGTGTCTAAACTCTGAACAAGCTTGTCTTGTAGTTTTGTGTAAAATCATGCTGACACAACTCGTGAATTATAACTTCTCAAGGTCAAAACGCACCACTATGTAAAAACATTACAGGAAAGCAGTTTCAGCTTTGAAATGATAACTTTATGACTCTATGTACTGTAAATTTAACAACTGGGAATGGTTTACTTTAAACTTTTGTGGTGGAAATAGCTACACTGTAAATCTGTTCATTGCAAGCAACCTTTAATAAATAAAATTGTAATGTGTGAGAATAATGCAATGGGTGAAACATGGCATTTTATTCATTCAACCTTTGTTTATACAGGCTAGCATCCATCCATCCATCCATCTTCTTCCGCTTATCCGAGGTCGGGTCGCGGGGGTAGCAGCCTAAGTAGGGAGGCCCAGACTTCCCTCTCCCCAGCCACTTGGAGCAGTTCCTCCGGGGGAATCCCAAGGCGTTCCCAGGCCAGCCGAGAAACATAGTCCCTCCAGCGCGTCCTGGGTCTTCCTCTGGGTCTCCTCCCGGTGGGACGTGTGGGACAGGCTAGCATCATTTGTTAAAATTCAGACTTGGTTTGAACTTAACAAATTATCATTAAACTTGGACAAAAACAAATTCCATGATATTTAGTAATAGAAATAAAACTATTGATGTTCCATTTCAAACTGAGGGTTCAGCGATTTGTAGAGTTAATGAGGTGAAATTCTTGGGTGTCATTGATGATAAACCGTCATGGAAACAACGTATAAATTCTGTGAAAATGAAAATATCTAAATCTATTGCGATATTTTACAGAGTCAGGGATCTATTGAACAACAAAGCTCTATATTTGTTGTATATTACAATTATTGTGCCACATTTAATTTGTGTTAATGTTTGGGGAGATGCATGTAAATCAATTACAAAGCCTATTTTTATTTTGCAGAAGAGTAGTAAGAATCGTCACAAGAAAGCATTACTATCATCCATCAAGTACATTATAAAATTAAATTGCTGAAGTTCTATGATTTGGTGGATTTTAACATTTTATCGCTTATGTACAGAGCTAAAAAAAAATACACTACCTTCTAATATCCAGATGTATTTTGTAAAAAGATCAAGCTGTTACAATCTTAAGGGGAAAGATATATTTCTAAAACCACAGTATAGAACTACAGTAGTTTGAAGGGACGAACTACCTTAATTCAGGGAGTTGGATTATGGAATAATTTAAAGACGGATGTTAAGGAAGCCATATAAATCTTTGTACAGTATTTAAGAGACTGGTCAAAATCGAATTGTTAAATAAATATACAGTATATGAATATATTTTAATGAGTGATATATGAGAATTGAAAATTCAGTGCGTTATTTACTTTGTTTTGTTATTTACAGGAAACGTTTGTTTGAAATGTTTATAAGGAGCAGATTTAATAAGATTATTTCTTCATCTGCTACCTTTCACGTTATATTTTGTTTTTTGTTCTAACATATACTGTCAATTGTTATGTATTTCATTATAAAAATGAATAAATAAATAAATACATTTACAAGATGGACCTGTTCCAGATAGAATGTATGTGAATGTGATGCTGTGCAGTGAAACTGATTATTTACAGCGGGATACTGACGGCTGTGGTTGGCGGGATTTCACCAAAAATCCACAATTTTATTATACGACACATGGCAGGCCTGGCATTTACAGTCTGACAGCAGCTGTTGATGCTGGAATATCCCTGAAAACTAAAAAGGATGTGAGAGGACAATGAAATTATTAAATTTTATGTACAGACTGTGAAGTTGACATTAAATTGATTTGATTAAGTCGAAGTAAAATATAAAACTGAACAAAAAAAAAATGCCTGTAAAGTGCAAACCTGAGCTAAATTAGATGCTGTTCTTGAACACCGTGGAGCATCTCTGTAAAAATAACCCTCTGACGTTCTAACCTCATCAGTCAGAGGTCATATACGCTTGTCAAAAGACCCCTGGAATGCCCGAGGTCAAGGTCAGAAATCAAGGTCAAAGTTCAAGCACAGTCTTTGCTCGTCCTGGCCGTCGTGGTAAAATAGTTTGCAGATGAGTGTGTAATGTGTCGTATTAACTTGAAGTTGGAATGCAGAAATCAACCTTCTTTTTTTTGTTACTGCACATGGAGGAGGAGCAACCTGGAAAATCAGGTGAGGCTGTAGAATCAGGTCCTCGCTGCTCAAGTTTGATCACAGAAACACGATGTAGGCTGGGGCTAGTCAACTAGTGGCCCACAGCTGAGCTCAGTTCGGTCATCAATGGGTTCATTTTTAAATAAAACTCGATTTTAAACCATAAAACAGGCTTAATGACAATAACTGCTGGGTGTCTGGCCCCTGACTTTCAGTAACTGTGGCCTCCAGAGCAGTTTAGTTGAACAGTCCTGATCCAGGACGTCTTCTGTTGGTGTCCATGTGTTTCCCTAAGTATAGTGTTTTGTGATGAAGGCTCTTTTATGGCAGCTGAAATGATCTTTGCAGGATGAAACCTTGTAAGGTTTTCACTTTGTGTAAAGATAGATCAGCATCACTCGGAGGTGATGACTTCACCCCCTCTGCTCCTTTTGGCTCCACGTCAGTATCCTCTGGTGCGACGCAGCTTTCCCCTTGGACCTGGTTTGATCTGATCTGCTCGTGGATGACGGCTCCTCTTAACTCGGGACCGGAGCACCACGTCCAACTGTCCACAGCTCCTGGACACTGACCTCGCCTTTTGATGACGACCTGCCAGCTGATCAACAGCCTCTGTGCAGGCGGCCATCTTCTTTCTGTTGCATCTTTCAGCTGAGGTCAAGTCGCTGTCCTGACCTTGAATTCTTGCTTTAATCAGCTCCAGGTTTGACTTCTGTCATCTCCAACTTGTCCAAAATGCTGGTGAAGATTCTCAGTCGTCCAGGACATGTTAAAATCAAAAAAGGCATTCAATACAGGATCAACTGGACTTTATTTGTTGCAGAAAACGTTTCGACTTCTGTCCAGAAGTCTTTTTCAATTCTGAAATTCAGAATTGAAAAAGACTTCTGGACAAAAGTCGAAACGTTTCAAGTCCAGTTGATCCTGTATTGAATGCCTTTTTTGATTTTAACTTGTCCAAAACACTGCAGCCCGCCTTTTAACCAACACTTGGGATTATTTTTTGAAGCTACTTTAGCTGCTTTCCACGAGCACGAGAGCACTTTTAAGTGCATGTTTTGAACTTTGGGCCTTTCAGTAGCTGCACTGATGTGGGTCTTTAGAAATCCAACCTTTTTATTCAGGCTTCGGGCAGCCCTCTGGCATTTTATTCCCCGTCTGTGAAACCTTTTGTTTTTGTTGCTTCTTGTAAAATATTCTGCACTGTGCTCCTCCTCCAGTACCCCACACCCACACCCATTAACTACGGTGGCCCTATTAGGTGTAAAAGAACATTTGAAAAAACGGAATTACATTTGAAAAAAAAAAAAAAAAACACATTTGAAAAAACGAAATTACATTAAAGGTTCAGTCTGCAGTTTCTGTATAGAACATCAGCACTTAGAAAA
>JBBPBX010015006.1:27116-42170 GCA_038048925.1 Garcialebias charrua
AAAAAAAAAACAGAATTACACTTGAAAAAAACTTCCCGTTTGGCTTAAAGCTTCAGTATGTAACTTAGTTTTTAAACATATTTCTTCACTCTGCCACTATCTCCTGATAGATTGATGTTAGTCAGGTAATCTCTGAAAAAAACTATAGTCCTCTGGCGTCTCCCGGTGGTAATAAAAGCATTTATAAAAATCAAAGCGCCCCGCGGTTAACCAGCCAATAAAAACAGAGCTTCTAACTTCTCACGCTCCTAACCCACGCCCCCGCCTGTCAGCCCGCAGCGGCCGCGCAGGTTCTCATTGAAATAATTGCAAAGCGATGCAAAACTGTTTTGTATGTGACACAAATGTATTAAATTCCCCTTCATCCCTGCTCTGGACTTTTCTTTTGTTTTTTTGCCAAAAGTCAAGTGATCGTTTCATCCTCCGCTCAGTCATGACAGAAACATTCAGGAAATGAATGAATTTGTCACGAGCGAATTAAAATCGGGTTCAACGTGGCTGCCGAGGCTCTGCAGATTTGCTGGTGTTCTGGACCCTGTTTTTATTTTATTTTTTAGAACGTTTTATTAACATATTAACACAGAAATTCGGAGCAGCTGCGAGAGGACATGAGTGGAGGCGGTGTTAAGGAAGCTGAGCTGATTTACAGCGAGAGTGACGGGGAACAGAGCCATATATGGCTCTGACGGGGAGAGAGCAGAATGCTTTTCCCTGTTGAAAATTTTTCCAAGTGCCAGCATATTCCAGAAACTGCAGACAGCACCTTTAATGCAATTCCATTTTTTTCAAATGTCATTGTTTTTTCCCCCAAATGTAATTCTGTTTTTTCAAATGTGATTGTTTTTTCTAATGTGATTCCGGCCACTTCCGATTTGGCTTAAAGACAGTGTAAAGGGAATTTCAATATTTTCTTCAATAAACATTATAAATGTCATAATTGTAATCTTGTAAATGAGTAAAAAGTCTCAAAATTGTAGCTCAATTAATTTTGGAGTTATAGATCAAACTTTGTTTAAAGATATGTCTGCTTCAGGATTTTTTAGGCGTGGTTTAAATGTGACCGCGTTTCGTCACGCGGTCTAAAGCCCCACCCCCTGCAGCTCCAGCCGTATAAATTCGTTCTTCGCATCGGTGGAGCCATTCACTCGCGAATCGCAGATAGCATCAGATAGCAATAGCCATGCGCGGTTCGCCCGGTTCGAACGAACCGCCCACTTTGCCTATGAAGTCCCATCTAGTCATTCTATGAGGGTAATTCTGTTTTTTTCAAATGCTGTGCATTTACCTTAGGGCCACCGTAATTAACCTTTAACCAATTCACTCAGTTACAAGTACTTATTTATACTAAACTACTTAAACTTTCCCTGTTATGAAACATGATATACCAGCCTTTGATTCTCTTGACTTTTTCCATTTGTGTTAAACTTTAAGGCCACAAAACGTTTTCTACATGCACTCTTTAAAGCCCATTAACGACCAGCAGGTTAAACATGAACCTAAATAAAATGTATACATAAAGAAAAAGGCACTCTGCTCCGTTCTCGTGTTTTTATTAAAAACATCCAAAAATAAAGAGTATCATATTCTTAGAAAATACTAAAATGTAAATGCAAACTTTGAGGGCGTTCTGCCGTTTCAAAACAATTCTTTAAAAGTACACAAAATAACGACCGTGGTGGTATATTAATATACAATTAGTGATTTGTCCGTATGCACATTAAATAAGACATTTTGTTTACAAAATCAGCCTTTTATAAATACTGTGAAGCTTCAGGACGGAGATTTAGAAAAAGTCTCTGCATAGAAAGCAACGTTCAGCTGAAACATTAAATCTCAGGTTGTGCTTCCATAAAACTTGTTGCACGTCAACAGCTACAGGCTCTGCAGCAGTTGGTAACAAAATAATGAAATGCTGAACAATAACAGAACAAACGTGTTGACACAATGACATCATCCTCATCACTGAGACTTACAGATGCATATTAGTTGCAAAAGTGCAATAATTCAAACGTAAACCACAACAAAAATAACGCGTTGACATCAAAACAAGCCGCATCTACCCAAAACTGAAACGTCTGCAGAGCCAATGTGGCTAAAAGCTCAGACCTGTGAAAAACATTTTTAAAGTACTTGCTGCAAAGTATGAAACAAAACAAAGATTATCCCAAACAGTTGTGTTTACTCCGGTAGTTTTCCAGATATACAGTATTGAGGTGAACGTCTTAAATGTGGGTCCACGCTCAACGTAAACAAACCTTTATCAGCCCTTTACTCAACTAAAGCGCAGAAGTAGCATGTCAGTAATGACAGGACGTCGTGGTTGTTGACCTAGTTCCAGTCGCTTCGGCTGTTTCTGTAGGTAAACCTGTTAGCTCGCAGCTGTTCATTTATGAACACACCAACCGTTTGTAGGGGGGGGAATGTGCAGGTTCTTTTGCTCGGTCTTCCAAGGCTTTGCAATGAACACAAGCGGTTCTGTATAGAATAACCGATTAAAAACACGAACCTGTGCTCAGAGCTCTGCAGAACTTTTAAACATAAAGTCTTGATGTGGTTTGGTAACGATAAACTGAATACACACCTGAAATTAAAAACATCTGCCGGTAATAGAAATACAGTTTTACGGATTTCCTGGGATCTCCTGATCCTTTAATAAACATTGAGAGGTGAACGGACGTCTTCACAGAAGATGTGACCCGTAGTAATATTAAAAGTTTCAGCGGAGCCAAAACAAACCGTCAGGACAGGTTCTCACGCCGCTGCACGACCGGCGCCGCCTGTTGTAGCGCTGGTGCTGCTTGAATCACGCAGGGAGGGCGGAGCCTCAGCTCCAGCTCGCCGAGTCATGTTAACAAAATGCTGATCAGCTCATGATTCACTGCTTGGCAATAAAAAAATAAATAAAAAAAAGTGTTTTTCCTGCTTGCTCCTTAGTTTTGACTGACTTGACTTTCAGTTCAACGGGGTTACAAGAGTTGACATTTTAAACTGAAGTGTATTCAGGTTAGGCGTGCACAAATAGAAATCGTGTCATTTACCTGAATCAGTCCAGTCATTTAAAAACTTTGAACATTTTCTGTGAGAAAACAAAAAGTTACAACTTCAAGAGTTTAAAACAACAAAGTGCACGTGTGTTTTTCTCTTTGTGAACAAGGGAAGTGTGCAGTTGTGTGTATTTTATAAAAACACAAATTTACAACCACATTTATACATCACAGGCTTTTCAGTGAGAACAGAACAAGCATGAGCTAAACCTTATGAACATAACTGACGGTCTCAAGGTGACCGAACGCACGAGGAGAGTCGATCCATCCTGTGCTCCATTGATAAGCCCGTGACTCCGATGCGTCATGTTTGTGTTCAGAACCGCACACTTCCCTTCACATCCACAAATATTAAACTAACACACACTGGAGCTTTCTTTTTATCAAGTCTTTGAGTTGTATTTTTTTTAGGCTGTTTCCTCACAGAGAAAATGGACTTTACAAGTTTCCATCCGTGCACTTATCAGCTAACACACACCTGTATACCTGTGAACACAGGTTGGTTGACACCGTTCTTACTTCATACAAAAACATTTATGAAAAGCCGCCAGACAACTCACGACTTCCTAACACACCTCTTCTGTGTCGGCCACAAATTTTTTCAAGAACATCCATACAATCATCTGAACACCATTATGTGCTGCTTCTTGGAGGATTGTATGACATATACATAAAAAAATAAAGGTTATGAACAGTGCATGTGACGATTCGACCATTTTCCTTATGGATTCTGACAGAGGTCTCAACTTCAGTGAAAATAATTCAGCATGTTTAATACAGATGAGGCCGTCAAGACTCCACCAGGATCTCCATCAGCTGTTCCAACTCGAGTCCTTCCCTCACGTGACTCTGACCCGAGAACGAAGCGGATCCCGGTGAAGACGGCGCCGACGACAGAGGGCTGAAGGAGGAGAACGAAGGCAGACACTTCAGGTTGTCGCCGAGAGACATGGAGAACGGGTGCTGCGAGAGAGGCGGAATGCAGCGAATGAGATCATCCGGAGCTGAGAATCCTCCTCCGCTGCTCCGGAGTCCGAGCACTCCCATGTCCCTCGCCAGTTGGGACGTGTGTATGTCCTGGAACAGATCCTCCATCGTAACGTCCTGTGTGTGGCTGGTCCTCGTCGCCTCCACGACGCCCCCCTGCACCTTGGCCTCTCCTTGCTGATCCCAACTGTAATCTCTGATTTCCTGTTTGGCCGATGGTGCGCCTCCTTCAGAGGGCCCTGACAGGTTCTCCAAGGACCTGAGAGGTGTCCGCTGAGGTGCCTGAGGGCTGCCATCCATAGTGCAGTCCAGGACAGTCAGAATGGAGGAGATCGCAGCCGAAAGGGAAAATTCTGAATCAGTGGACATTGACCCCCAGTCCCCATCTTCCTCTTCTGCAGCTGCGCTTGATTCACTCAGGCAGCTTGTGAACGATCTGCTTGCAGCATCATTTTGAAAACAATTTAAAGAAACGACTGGATCAGTGAAGGCATCATCAACAGAGTGATGTCTGTCTCCAGCTGAAGTGACTCCTCTCTCCGTCTCCTGCGGCACCAACAAAGGCAGAGACACCTCCTCGTCCAGAGGGGGTGTCCTGCCCGTTTCCAGACTGACCTGCCGCAGAGTGTTGGCGATCAGAACGGACCTCCGCAGGCTTGGTTCTGGTAGCTCCTGGCTCCGCTGGTACTTGTTCAGCGACACGGAGAAAACAAACTGCCGCTGGCTCTCCCACAGGGGGGCGCCCTTATCTGAAACCTCCACGTCCTCCTGGGCGAGTTTACGTTTCTGCCCCTTCAGAATCATCTTGGACCTGGTGAGGAGGGCAGAACCAGGTTAGAAGTAGGGCTGTAGGGATACAATAATCTCACAATACGATACACGATATTCTGCTCACAATACGATATTTAGGGCTGGGCGATATGGAAAAAAATCATATATCACGATATGGACTTTTTTATATCACGATAACGATATACATCACGATATATACAACACGATGTGTGTGTGTGTGTGTGTACAGGAAAAATTTGGACCAAAGTTTTTTTATTTTATTATTTTACTACAGATAGTTACATTTATAAGAATGTGAACAAAAAGAACAAGGAAATTTGGACCAAAGTAGAAACTAGATCTACCTAAGATCTACCTTAATTCAAGGAGTACGATTATGGAATGACTTAATGCCAAATGACAAATGTTAAGGAAGCCAAATCATTCCTTGTATTTAAGAAACTGGTAAAAAATGAATTGCTAAAAAAAAATGAATCTAATTTAATGTGTGATATATGTGAATTGAAAATTGACTGAGTTATTTACTTATTTTGTTATTATAGAAAATATTGTTTGAACTGTTATTAGATGAATAAGGAGCAGATTTAATAAGATTTATTCTTCATCTGCTACCTTTCATTTTATTTTTTTTCTATTATGAATACGTTAATTGTTGTATTTCATATTATAAAATGAATAAACTAACAAACAAACAAACAACTCCTTTTCTACTTTGGTCCAAATTTTTCCTGCAGGTGGCGGTAAAACAACAGCTGCTAATGAAACTCACGAAGAAGAAATCCGCTCTGAAGTTTGAGTAAACAAAGCAAGAAACAGAAAAGAGAAAACGTTGCGTTTGATTGCGGTTCTGTTGTGTCTCTGGTCTGTTTTGTATTGGTTAACTGGACCCGAGTTCGGACTCGGTTGGACTCTGGGTTCGTGTCCTCTGGACCCATTTTGTCTCCGAGTTTCAGCGGAGCGAAATAATGGAAGCTAACAAGGTGAGCTTCCCCCTCTTTTTGGTAAAAGTTATTCTTCTTGGGCTGCCTGTGCAGCTGTTTTCTCCTTGTTGAGATCTATGGTTGAGACACCGGCTTCATGCGCCTGCGTCTCTGTTGCTCTCGAGTTTAACAACGTAAAGCATGTGTCGCAAACCCGCGCGTGCGTCAAACAAAGCAGCGCCGTCATCTCGCAAAACCACATATGAAGCTTCTTTGCGACAGTTATTTTTTTATTCTTATTTATCACGATAGAGACGATAGAAGGAAAGTAGCACGATAGACACGTTTCTATCGTCCCCACGATATATATCGTCATATCGCACAGCCCTACGATATATATTGCGATATTCAGCAAACGATACAAATCAATACACTTTTGTGATTTCCTGAAAGATTTTAGAGGGACAGAGTGATTTTGATGACATTTTGTGACTGTTATAGACTTGGATTGAATTGATTAAAACACCAACTACACAATACCTGGCTCTGGTTGGACATGGACACAGACTTAAAGTTGACAGCTGGACAAAATGAATCAAAGAAGTGGTGAGAAAACGTGTTTCTTTTAATTGAAACAGTAAAAACTGTAGCTTACATGCATTTGTAAAGTAAATAAAGTGCACCAAGTGCCCTGCTCGGAATAGTTTGAAACCTTTTTAACCTTGACACTTAACATCTGAAGGAATCACTCTAAGTGCTTGGTAAGTAAACACTTACCAAGCACTTAGACACCGCACTTCTTCTGAGTAAATCAAGTATCTACAAGGCGGGTAACTTGGCATAAATACTCTACAGCGACACTAGTGGCTGGATGGCCTAATCACTCTCCCGGCGAAGCAAGCAGTGAGTGAGCAGGGTGACAGTTGGATGTTACTATACTTGCGGATGAATATCAATTTTTTTCTAGAAAAAAAATTGATATATATCGCAAAATCGATATTATTACACAGCCCTAGTTAGAATAACCCTGAAGAAAACCTGTGGTAGTTGACGTTATCACAACACGACTTTTAGAGATGACTCAAACTTTGCTTTAATCTAACCAGGTTAATTCAGGTCCTTTGGACGGATTCTTTTTTTGTTGAAATATTTCATCTTTTATCTAAAAGACTTCTTCAGTTTGAGGAGCTGAAACAAACTCGAGCTATGTTTACATGGACATAAATATTCGGATCAAACGGCCGATCGGATCAAAAGTGCGTCATGTAAACACCCTGGTCGGGTTATTTTTTGTGTATTCGGCGTGATCCGACCTAATTTGCGATCCGTTCGAAACGGGTGGTTTACGCCGATCCGTAACCCGATCGGTGCATATGTAAACACATGTTCTGTTCCTTTTATCGGACTCTGGAAAACTGTCCTTATCGGACTCTGGAAAACTGTCCTGACTGCGCATGTGCGCTGCAGCGCTCCCCTCCCCTACATGTCTCCTTTTCCAGCGCTCTCATCTTGAGAATAAAAAAAGACTAAAAGCACGTACACGCGCGTTGTTTTTAGCATTTTAGCTAGCTAGTATTGCACGTAACTAATTAGCGTTACAGGGGGGTGCGCAGTTCGGTTTGGTCGTTTGAAGCGCTCTGTTGTTAAGGGGGCGGGGCGCCCTCACGTATTACGTCATGAAATTAGCATATCATGATATAACTTTTTTTACCGGTATTACCGGGAACGCTATATGGCCCAGCCCTAAAAGCAATACCAGAATGGTGTTACCCAGAGTAAAATAGCAAATACTTTTAAGTTATCATCATCAACCGTGCATAACATCATCAAAAGATTCAGAGAATCTGGAACAATCGCTGTGCGTAAGGGTCAAGGCCGTAAAACTCTACTGGATGCTCGTGATCTCCGGGCCCTTAAACGTCACTGCACCTCAAACAGGAATGCCACTGTCAAGGAAATAACAGAATGGGCTCAGGAATACTTCCAGAAAGCATTGTCAGTGAACACAATCCACCGTGCCATCCGCCGTTGCCAGCTGAAACTCTACAGTGCAAAGAGGAAGCCATTTCTAAGCAAGCTCCACAAGCTCAGACGTTTGCACTGGGCCAGGGGTCATTTAAAATGGAGTGTGGCAAAATGGAAGACTGTTCTGTGTCAGATGAGTCACGATTTGAAGTTCTTTATGGAACACTGGGACGCCATGTCATCCGGACCAGAGAGGACAAGGATAGCCCAAGTTGTTATCAACGCTCTGTTCAGAAGCCTGCATCACTGATGGTATGGGGTTGCATGAGCGCTTGTGACATGGGCAGCTTGCATGTCTGAAAAGGCACCATTAAACAGAGGAGGAAGTCTCAGATTTCAATGTTCTAAAACTTGTAATGCAGCTTTAGGCCTGATACAGTCATTTTCTTGGGGTGTCTATGAGTGCACATCTATTTTCCCCAGCTCCCCGGGCGCTGACCACGGCTGCTCACTGCACCACCTGGTGGTGGTTGGGTTAAATGCAGAGGCCAATTTCGTCTGTCAAGTATGGGAAACATACACAGATGACAAAAATGTGACATTTATTTTTATTTTTATTTTTAATCAGGAATTTCAACCATGTGACCAGAGTGGCTCTTCTGGGGGTCTCAGACTAACAAAGACCCTAACGAACCCTTATTGTGAGGAGTGATAGGACAATCTACACAGGGGCGCAGCTAGGATTTTTGAACTGGGGGGGACCAAGTTTTCAGCAAATTATTTCCATCCAAGTAATTTTTAGTAATTTGATTAGTTACTTTCATAATAGCATAAAATTTTAACTTATTTTCTGGTTCTGTGAAGATTGAAGAATAAAGTTTACCAAAAACTGGACATCAGAGGAGTCTCTTCCAACTGAAGCCTGGCTGCACTCGTTTCAACTCGTTGTTTATTATGCTGCTGCAGAAGGAGGCAGCTCAACGCAGCGCGACGCTTGCAGCCTGTGTATGTGTGTGTGTGTTTTTGCTACGTAGTTGGGACAAATTGCCCGGTGCAGGTGCACACAGCCCAGTGTTGAGAATCCATTGTTCCTAAAAGCCCTGTCTGTCCCCGTTTGGAAAACTACTGTTGGTGGGTCAGGTTGTAGAAATGACTGGTAAATGAATGGAAGTCAACAGTGTTGCCAGGTGAGAAATGTAGGATTATCGTACTAGAGCCCTAAAATTATCGTATTTTGAGGAAAATTATCGTACATCCGTCAAAACCAAAATAACAAGTATGCACTATAGTCACTCTGTTGTTGAATTGCGTCTAACAGGCACTCACAGCGTTGTGGCGTCAGTACGGGTGGGAACCATAGACAATAATACGTATTAATGTCTGGTGGCAACTAATGAGCCCGCCCCCCGCGCTTCTTGTTTTGTTTCATGGCGGTTTTAATTTAATAACTCAACTAAATTCTGTCTATTAAGTTTGTATTTTCAAGGAAATAATAACTTGATCTTTAGCTTTACTGATATCACTACTAAAAACATCCCTAATTGTAAATTTAATATTAATTTTATTTATTTATTTTTGTTAATGCATTCTTTCTGTTTCATACCCTGGACATCCCATAAAGACATGTTGAACCGTTTCAGGGAGATTGCTGGTGCGCATGTCACAAAAAAGTCCTATTGCATGCTTTCCAATTATTTTAAGAGATTTATTAAGGTCTGTGTGTCCTATTCTAATGCGAGTAAGTTCCTGTTTCTTCCTGCTTTCCTTGTATATCCTACCTTTTTTGTTGTGTAAATGTCTTCCTGTATCAGTAATGTCCCAGGTTTCCTGCCATATTTTCTTAATATATTTCTTAATTATCATTTAACATTTAACTTTATATAAATGTTCTCTCATTTTCATCACTTCTTCTTCCAGACCGGTGTCACACGAGACACGGCTCTGCTTTTTCTTATTTTCTAACTCATGGGGCGGGCGCAGCGGGCTATTCAGCCAATCATGGCCGTTGTTCTGAGGCAAACGCATGCACGTCACTCTTAGGTCACATTTAGAAAAGCACGATTGGCTGGAATTTCAAGATGCATTCAGGGTTCACAAAAAAACTCCGACAGACAGTTGCGGCAGGCTGATGGAAACCGATCACAACTACACATTCAAGGAACGGTCAAATTATCGTATTTTTGGCCTTTTTCGGGATTATTGATCGTACATCGTACAGAGGGCAAAATTATCGTACAAATACGATAATTATCGTACACCTGGCAACACTGGAAGTCAATGCGAAGTCCCTATTAGAATAAAGGAACAAACCCATGTGTGTGTGTGCGCGCTGTGTGTCACAGAGAAAAAGGAAGGAAGGGGGAGTGAGCTGTCCGCTGCAGCTCCTCTGTTGGAGAATCAGCGAACTAACAGAAGTTCATCATCAGTTTTGATCGGAGATGTTTCTCATCCTATCAGGGAAAGAGGAAGGGACTGATTAGGGTCACTAAATCTGAGGGGGACATGACCCCCCCGTCCCCCCTACTAACTGCGCCCATGAATCTACATGTGTATTTAGCTCAGCTTTTTATAACTCGAGCCACACTCTCTGTTCTATGACTTGAGAAAGCTCCTCGGATGAGAAGCCAAACATCTTCCGTTACAAATAAAGTCCAGTTGTTTTCATCTTGAACCTATTTTTAATTTAAATTTACTATACATTTAAGATAGTTTTGTGTAAACACGATTAAAAAAAGTCTTATACCTGCTAAACAAACACAATAAATGTGTTGTAAAATTCTGATTGCTAAGAAGGTCCAGCATTAAAATGAAGTTTATCTTGAAAAGTGATCAAAGGTTCTGGACCCGGCCGGAGGGCATGGGGGGCTGGTTTTAAGCAGTGTTTTAAATGTGGGGGTTGTAACGCTCGTTTGCTGGGAGAGAAAAACGAAAAGCTCGAGCCAGGCCGCTGGAAACCGACTCGGTTACATGAAATACGTTGACAAATATTATGACACGAGTTACTCACCGCGCCGAGCTAAACGTTAAAGTTTACTTCTTTTTTTAAGAGTTTGTGAAGAGAAACCGACCTGTTGACTCTCCCCGGCTCCCGTTGGTTAAAACGTCTCGTTTTCTTCGATTCCTCTCTTAAGAAATGACGTCACACGCGTTCCGTTGAACCCAGTCGGGATCAAAGCACCGATTAAACCGATTTAATGAGCCTCCGGTTTAAATGTTCCGGAGCTGAAGCTTTTCGTGCCGCTTCATCTGCCTCTCTCTCCCGCTCGTGATTTGAGTTTTACGTCACGGTTACGAGATGCTTGTCGAATGGCATTGTGGGTAATGAAGTTTAATTGCGCAACATTCCAAATACTGTAGACAGCTTTTCCCCCATTAAACTACTGTACAGTACTGTACTGTAATACTGTACGTACATTAGTCTCATATACAATATAAATCATAAAATACTATTTTGATTACCACTGATGAATGACAATCAGTATTATGCAATTTGCATAGCACTAATTCCTAAACGATTACATCACCTGCAAAAGGTATTTCCGTCTGAATTCGGCTTTTTTTTATCACAAGTGTTTAAATCTTCGTTACAAAGTTTACCTCGTGAGGCTTAGTCTACGTGTTTGAACCATGTTAGATCAATATAAAACATTTCTTAAAATATATTTTTACCCATTTTATTCACGATTTTAATGTTTCAGAGGAGGGAAGTTCAAAAAAAGGAGCGGATGACCTTACACGAGCTTTTTAACTTTAGAGCCCAAAAATGTTACCAAATGAAGGCGGTTGTTACCTTAAAGCAGCAGCAGCTTCGACAACGTTTAGGTATAGACATTTAAAAAGTTCATCGTTTCGGTTTTATACCGAAAACTCATCATTTAGCTGCAACGAAACACCAGCGAGTCAAAAAAAAAAACAGCCACAACTCGATCGACCTCCGTTCTCTGGACAGAGCAGGAAACGAAAAACACCGAGCTAACACAACTTCCTATTTAGATTTTCAGAATAAACCATTAAACGACGCGTCTCTGTAGCACACTATCAAGCAAATAACGGACAAGTTTTTATTTAGAAGGCAAAAATAGATCACTTCCGCTTTTCTCTGTATCCTAACAAAAATATGTAAAACGCTTTAAAAGCGTTTGCTACTTCACATTTTATAATAATAATAATTTTCTCTAGAAGTGTAACTAAACTAAAAATGTTGATGCACACACAACATATAGTGTAGAAATTTATATTTTTAAACTGCTGTGTGGTAACGTTAATAGTAGATAACCCAAAAAAATAGCTTTTTTTAAAGCTAGTTTGAACTAAAAATAACGAAACTGAGGGGATTTACATTACTGTTTCCACATGTGCCCAGTCAAATTGATCCAACCTCCGATGGAGATAATAATAATCTCCATAATCCATAATCCCCCCTTCACGTTTACTTATTTTTGGGATGAAGTGAAAACTGCGCTTTGAACAAACGTCTACCCGACAGCAACACCCACTAACCCAACACGAAGTAACCATTGCAATTAATTAGAAATAAACAAAACAAAAAAAACAAAAGTGAAAAATACAGCCAGTAGACTTTAACTGCTGCTCTCACTTCAGGCGGAAGTCGTTCCCATAATTCGCGCAAGGCATCATGGGGCGTAGGAATATTGTGGATAAAATAAATAATGCACACAATGAGTAACTGTCTGGTTCTGACAGAATACGTTCATATTTTTGGTAAAGTTACTTTGATCTTTCCAACATGTCATTTTCTTTTGCAATGCACACACGTAACCGAATACAGTACTGATAAAAACACATGCATTATGCACTTCATACAGCTTGCAATAAATGCTTTTATTTCTAGAGCAACAGTAAGAAGCTTCATATGATGAATGACAGCAATATAAAAAATATGCAATGTAAAGCAGCATAAACAACAATGCAAACAATTGGCAATTTTCTAAAAACAAGTCTTCAACATGCAGATCAAATAAAAAATAAGATGAACTCAAACTGCTCAGCCAAAATCATGAAAATAATGATAGTTAGAATTTACACGTAGATAAAATCTTCCATTACGCAAAATTCTCTTTCTGTGGATTGGAGAACATTAAATTATGAGACTTAAATCTCAGAAAAAAATCAGAGCTTCTGCAGAGTGTGAGGACTATTTGTACTCCCCCCAAACCCCAACAGTCTTGCCGTCCCACTCTGAGGTGGACAGACATTTGACAAAGAAATGTCCCAGGTCGTGTTTTGAGATGGCTCTCCCTCGTAGCATGTTCTCTGTGACCATGTACTGCTCCGTCAGAGGAAGGTCGCCTGCAGAGAGCAACACCGAAACAAACAGAATACCATCAAAACAAACTAGAAAAATTAGCATTTTCTGCAAAACTTTGGTATAAACTGAGAGCTGAATGACTAACGTTAAAATTTAAAAAATTTCTAAACAAATGCTAAAATTAGCTAAATGAAAACTAAAAGCTGAAATTAGCAAACAAGTGCCCAAAATTGAAGTTAGCAATAAACTAAAATTAACCATACACAAGCTAAAAGCCAAGATAAGCAGAACAGTAACTAGCAGCAGTAACTTTAGCTAGCAGCTAAAACCAGCAAAACACTAGCTAGAAGCTAAACTTAGCAAAACACTATAAAATTAGCCAAACAGTACTTAGAAGCCAAAATGTAGCAAAACTGCAGCTAAAAACTAAAACCAACTAAACGGTAGCTAAAATCTGCAGATAAAATAAAATTAGCAAAGCAGTAGCTAGTAGCTAAAACAGCAAAGCACTAGCTAAAAGCCAAAAATATATGAAGTATGTGAAATTTTCAAAGAGCACAATGTTTTTAAAGGAACTGAAGAGATCTTGCAGCATTTCTATGAAAAAAGTAAATCAAGTTAATTAACTCAGAATTCCTACAAGCTACCGATTCCAAAAGTCCTGAAGCAGCTGAACATGATGCACAGAGTGGCTAAAACAGCTGAAGGCATGTTAAAGTTGTTCGAAATAACAGAGAAACTAAAAACAGAAAAAAACAAATATACTGTAGTATATGGTCCAAATGCTTTTTAACAAGTTAGTAAAAATATTCCTTTCTTCACTAAAGATACATTTTGCTGCTAAACACTGAAAAGACTTTATGAGCTTGTTCTCTGCTGACCAGCGATGTGAGGAGGCATAACGGCCACATAGTCCAGCCCTGAGGTTTTCAGCACCTCGTGCATCCGGTCATGGTCCTCCATCACAGGAAGCATGCGGGGCGGGACTTTGGAGCGGTCCCACAGAAGGAATGCTGGGGGGGAGAAGAAGCACAAACTACATAAGATGTGGAAATAAATGTTTAAAAAGCAGCACATTAATGGTTCCTACTTCCCCATATTACTTAAAACGTTAAACCACATCCTTTACTTATTTGTCTTTTCTAAAGTGTTTAAAAAATATTGATTTGTTATCTACAGAAAATATATATTTAGACAAAGATTGGAGTACGGTACTGGTATTTAAACCTCTTCTTTTTTTTTCTCTCTCTGAGTGAATTAAGTGAGCATTAAAGAAGGACAAAAGTTCAGACCAGAGTTCAATATTTGCAGTTTATTCTCTTCTGAACATTTTATCACAGTCCTGTAATGTAAAAACAAACGCATTAACAAATACAAATCAAGTTTTTATCTATTAATAAACATTTGCACCTCTAAATCTGAGGCCATGGTCTTCAGTCATAAAAGGGTGGATAGTTCTCTTCGGGTCGAGGGTGATGTTTCGCCTCAAGTGGAGGAGGTCAAGTATCTTGGGGTTTGGTTCATGAGTGAGGGACGAACAGAGCGTGAGATTGACAGATGGATTGGTGCAGCGTTTGCAGTATTGCAGACTCTGTGCCGGTCCATTTTGGTGAAGAGGGAGCTGAACTGTAAGGCATAGCTTCTCTATTACTGGTCAATCTGTGTTCCCACCCTCACCTATGGTCATGAACTCTGGTAAGGATGCTCCCTGGGCACCTCCCTAGGGAGGTGCTTTGGACATGTCCAGCTGGGAGGAGACCCAGGGGAAGACCCAGGACATTCTGGAGAGACTGTCTCTCAGTTGGGCTGGGAACACCTTGGAGTCCTCCCAGAAGAGGTGGCTGGAGAGAGGTTTGTCTGGACCTCCATGCTCAAGCTGCTGCCCCAGCGACCTGACTTCGGAACAAGAGGAAGCTGATGATGACGCCTTCAACTGGTCCAAAATGCTGCAGCTCGACTTTTAACCAACACCTCCAGACGTGAGTACATTACCCCCGTTTTATTTTCTCTCCACTGGCTTCCAGTCGATTTTAGAATTAAATTAAAAAAATTATTATTCACTTTTGAAGCTCTCAAT
>JBBPBX010015007.1:0-10454 GCA_038048925.1 Garcialebias charrua
TATCATGCAAATGACAATAAACGTGACTTGAACTTGATGCTTTTCTTTCAAAATCTATAATTTTCTGCTCATGGAATTGTAGGACTAGTTTTCCAAGCACAGAAATCCTTTTCGGTCTCTGCTGGCAGGTAGGGGCAGCATCTTCTGTATCTGGGATGCCACGCCAGATGTGGAGGGTGCAAATGCACTGTGCACTGGCTCTTCCACCAGGATAAGTGTAGTTTCCACTGGGTAAAGCCCACTGTTAGAAACACAAACTTGTGGTCCTTAGACCAACATAAAAACAAAGACAGAGACAAACACTAGAATATTTGTACTGAGGGAGGTTACTGATTTACTTTCTTTGGCAAAATTACCATTTGTGTTCAGTTCTTCATGTCTACTGTCCACATGGTCGTCTGGTACAGAACCTAGAGGCTGCTGGTCCTCTATTATTCCTGACAACAAGTTACCCAACAAATCTGAGTTGTTTTTCCTTGGTGCTGGTCCACCACCAGTAGTACTTTGTAAATCAGTCTCTTCTAGCCTCTGCATCCTTTCTTTGTGTGTAATTTTCTGTTCTTCCACAGAGTCTATGTAGGCACATATCAAGGATTATGAACAATGTATTGAATATAAAAACAACAATAATAATGCCTATGAAGAATCATTATTTATCCGGATTTATGAAGCACCTTTCAATCAAATATGTAGTTCAAAAAGTGTCATTACAATGAAAACCACCATGTATGCAATACAATAAGACAATGCAATATACAACATAAAAGGAGACAATAAAAACAACTCCATACCAACAGATGATAATCCCAATGAGTCACAGGATGTTGGTGATATACCGTAATTTCCGCCAGAAAAGTTGCACCTTTCTATAAGGCGCATTGTCCAATTATTGGCAATAAAATGGAAAAATCCATAAACATGTCTCACCTCTATTTAAGTTGCATCTATTATGCGTCACCGCTACGCGACGCATCAGCGCGTCATTTGCCCTGCTGAAAATGGCGGCCACAGGAGCGAGCCAGCACGGAAGGACTTTACAAGATTAACACGGTAAAAACAATTATTTGTTTGCTGAAAATTATAGCAAAGATGTGTCTTAGCTGAACTTTTCCTTAATAAATGAACGCAATTGTCAAATCAGCTGGATTTAAAAAGTAGTTTCGCTATGTGCACGCGCACAGGTGGGACGGCTTTATTTCTTTAAAATTTAGCTAAATAAACGCTTAAAAAAATATATTTCTTAGCTGACATTATAGCACAAGGGTTCCTGAGCTTAACCGTTCCTTAATAAATTCACGAAATGGTCAAATCAGCTGGATTTAAATTGTTTCGCTTTGACTTCTTCCAAACCGTTGCGTGCGCTGCGAAAATAAATTATAAATAAATCGAATTTTAGCTCAAAAATCTCATACAGCTAACAGTTTGTAAATGAATACCAAGTAATTACTTTCTGTTAGTTTAAAGAAAATCTGTCCTGTACTTCATGAGTTATTTATCTAAATAGTATCCGTTTACGGTAACCGCTAACAAACAACAATGCTAAAAGATCCAATTTTAGCTAAAAAATCTCATACAGCTAACAGTTTGTAAATGACCACCAAGTAATTACTTTCTGTAAGTTTAAAGAAAATCTGTCCTGTGGTTTAGTAGTTCATACCTCCAGAGCAGGAGGCCGTGCTGCGACAGAATGTGTCCGACCAGAGGAGGCTGCCGTCGGACACATGAGCTGGAAACGGTCGGTGGACTCTGGAAGTGTCAGAGCTCCAGACAGAGCAGGAGGCCGGGCTGCGACAGAGTCAGTCCGACCAGAGGAGCCTGCTGTCGGACACATGAGGTGGGAACGGTTGGTGTACCCTAGCGGACAAAATGGTACTGCACTATCTTTTGCCAAAATGAAAAACTGTCATATCTGAGCCAAAAATTGGTCTAAAAATATGGGAAAAAATCCATAAACAAGTCTCATCTCTCTATTAGTCGCAGGGCATGCAAATTAGGCAAAAATATGTGACTTATAGACCGGAAAATACGGTACTGATCACAATGGGCACATCTCACCTGCAGCTCTTGCACTTCTCTTGTGTTACATTTTCTTCTGTATTGAATTTGTTCTCTCCTTCTTATGCTCAGCAGAAGCAGCATGGCTCTTACTTTCAATGACACTGTGGTGGACCACTAGGGGGCTCTACTCACACCCAGTGGACCGAATGTGTTAAGGATGCTTTTATTGTGAAAGGTCCAGAGGACCGGATGTTATGTGGGTATATAAGGCGGAGTTGGGTGGTTTTCCCGCCAGTTTTAGTAGGAGTGAATAAAGTGAAGACCTGCATCCCGTCTCCTGTGTCGTCTCTTCACCACCTCCTACAATTGGTGACCCTCGTGAGCTGAATATGTCGACGCATGAAGCTACAGCCAGCTCCCCTCAGCTGTCCCCTGTGGTGGAACCCCCACAGGCGGCCTCGCTCGCTTTTGCGGTGTCCGGCAGGATGCCGGACTTCTGGCTGAACGCCGCCCCGGCGTGGTTTGCACACGTCGAAGCGCAGTTCGCACTTCGCGGGATTTCTTCAGACGACACCAAATACCATCATGTGGTTGCGGCGCTGGACCCACGGTCAGCCCAGCGGGTAATGAGCCTGCTCGAGGACCCTCCTGCACAAGGAAAATACGCCGCAATCAAGGAGCTCCTTCTGCAGCGTTATACGCTTTCAGACGCGGAGCGCGCGGAGAAACTGTTTTCCTTCCCCGGTTTGGGCGATGGCACAGCTCTGGAGCTAGTGGAGGGCATGTTAGCCTTGCGGGGCTCAGGCGACTGCGAGTTCCTCTTCCGCCACCTTCTCCTCCGCAAGTTTCCGCCACAAGTGCGTAATGTCCTGGCCAACTCCACGCTTCTGCAGCAGAAGAATTACCGCGCGCTGGCCGGAGAAGCTGACCGCATTCTTCTAACGACAAGGACCTTCGAAGTCCAGATGGCGGCCCACGGATCTCCAGCAGCGCCCGAGTTTCAAGCAACGCCCTCAGCGCCGGACGAGCCATCGGTGGTAGCAGGGGTCGCTAGCCGCGGGCGGACAGGAGCCGCCTTTTGCTACTACCACAAGCGTTTTGGCGCCAAAGCACGACGGTGCGTCCCACCGTGCAGCTACAAACCTCAGGGAAACGACAACGCCAACGCACGCTAGCAGCCGCGGCCGTTGGCGACAAGGAAAGGCTGCTTTTCATCGAAGACTCGAGGTCGGGGAGGCGGTTCCTGGTGGACTCTGGTTCGCAGAAGAGCCTTGTTCCCCCGTCTGGCTCCGACATGTTGGCTGAAGGCTGCGGCCCGCAGCTAACCGCGGCTAACGGCTCACCCATCAAGACGTTTGGTGAAAGGTTGGTGACTGTTCGTTTCCATGAACGAGACTTCCAGTGGAACTTTGTGGTAGCTGCTAGCTCAGTCCCTATTTTAGGGGCCGATTTTCTTTGTGCTCACGGGCTCCTGGTTGATATGGCTAACAGACGTTTAATCGACGCGGTGTCCTTTTCGTCACTGCCTTGTGAGACGCGAGGAGCTGGGCCTCTAATGCATGCTAATTTTTTAGCTTCGGGTGATGTGTTTCAACGTTTATTGTCTGAGTTTCCCTCGCTGACTGTTCCTAACTTTGCCAACACAAACACAAAGCATGGGGTTGAACATTATATTCCCACAACAGGTCCCCCGGTGTTCGCACGTGCACGCCGCCTCGATGCTACTAAGCTAGCAATAGCACAGGAAGAGTTTGCTAACATGGAGCATTTAGGCATCGTGCAGCGCTCAAACAGCCCGTGGGCCTCCCCCCTCCACATGGTGCCCAAAGCAGACGGCAAATGGCGTCCATGTGGGGATTTCCGCCGCCTTAATAACATCACGGAGAACGATCGTTACCCCATCCCCCACATCCAGGATTTCTCAGTGCACCTGGATGGGACTTCTATTTTTTCAAAAGTAGATTTAGTACGGGGTTACCACCAGGTTCCTGTGCATGTGGAGGATGTCCCTAAAACCGCTGTGATCACGCCTTTCGGCCTGTTTGAGTTTTTGCGCATGCCTTTTGGTCTTAAAGGAGCAGCACAAACATTTCAGCGGTTGATGGATTCAGTCCTAAGGGGTCTGTCCTTCGTATTTGTGTATCTGGACGACATCCTGGTGGCTAGCAGCTCAGCTGACCAGCACATGTCCCACCTCCGCGAGGTTTTTCAGCGCCTAGCAGCACATGGCCTGATTGTAAATACAGCAAAATGCCAGTTTGGACTGCCAGTCATTGACTTTTTGGGCCACCGCATTTCTGCCAGTGGTGCTGTCCCGTTACCAAACAAAGTGCAGGCGGTGTCAGATTTTCCACAGCCCCAGTCTGTTAAAGCGCTACAAGAATTTTTGGGAATGGTGAATTTCTATAACCGTTTCCTCCCCAGGGCAGCACAACTGCTGCGCCCGCTCTATGGAGCGCTGAAAAAGAAAAAGCCCAACGACAGTGTTGACTGGACACCAGAACGCCTACAGGCATTTGGTGATGCTAAAGCTGCACTGGCCACTGCTGCCCTTCTGGCCCACCCATCCCCGGCGGCACAAATAGCTTTGACAACAGACGCATCTGATGTCGCGGTGGGGGCTGTGTTAGAACAGCAGGTGTCAGGAGTTTGGCAGCCGCTTGCATTTTACAGCCGTACGCTGCGGGACAATGAGCTTAAATACAGTGTTTTTGACAGAGAGTTGCTGGCGCTTTACCTAGCTACACGCCATTTCAGGTTTTTCCTGGAAGGCCGCCAGTTCACTGCATACGTTGACCACAAACCCTTGGTGTTTGCCATGTCGAAAATTTCTGACCCCTGGTCCGCCCGCCAGCAACGCCACCTCGCAGCGGTGTCTGAATTTACTACAGACATTCAGCATGTGGCTGGAAAGTCCAACGTGGTGGCCGACTGTCTCTCCCGGGTGCTGATCTCCCCCGTGTACGTGGGCATCGATTTTTCTGCCATGGCTGCGGACCAACGTACCGACGCAGAAATACTCGAGCTCCAGTCCGGGCCCACGGGCCTCGAGTTGGAGGAACGGCAGGTGAATGACGGAGGTCCTCTCCTGCTCTGTGACGTTTCTACTGGCAGGCCCCGCCCCCTGGTTCCAGTTTCATGGCGACGCCGCGTTTTTGACTCCTTGCATTCCCTTTCTCATCCAGGGGTTAGAGCATCGGTGAAACTGGTCAGTTCAAAGTTTGTTTGGCCCGGTCTGCGTAAAGCGGTTAAGGAGTGGGCAGCAGCGTGTGTCCCATGTCAGCGTGCTAAGGTTGACAGACACACCAAAGCACCTTTGGAACCTTTCCCTATCCCTAGTCGGCGGTTTGACCATGTGCACGTGGACCTGGTGGGCCCTCTGCCTCCATCACAAGGTTTTACTCATCTGCTGACTATGATAGATCGGACCACCAGGTGGCCTGAGGTGGTTCCTCTGACATCCACAACGGCTGCAGTGGTGGCCCGGGCATTTTTGTCTACCTGGGTTGCACGTTTTGGCCCCCCTTCAGACATTACATCAGACAGGGGCCCGCAGTTTGTTTCTGAGCTTTGGTCTACCATGGCCAAGGGCCTGGGGACGAACGTTCACAGGACCACAGCTTACAACCCTCAAGCTAATGGTTTGTGTGAACGGTTTCACAGGTCATTGAAAGCTGCACTGCGAGCTGCATTGACCGGTGACAACTGGATTGACCGTCTTCCCTGGGTGTTGTTAGGTTTACGTACCGCAACCAAAGAGGACCTGAGCTCTTCCCCGGCTGAACTGGTTTACGGTCAACCTGTGCGCGTCCCCGGTGAGTTTTTACCTGAGGTACCCTCACCACAGTTCGCCCCGCCGTTGCAACATTTTTCGTCTCAGGAGGACTCCGTTCGTGTCCCTGGCCCGGTACACCATTGTTTACCTCAGTCATTTGTCCCTAAGAGTCTGGAGTCCTCTAAATTTGTTTTTGTCAAACACAATGCACACAGGACACCACTACAGCCTGTGTATGATGGACCGTTTCGGGTTCTTCAGCCAGGCCCAAAACATTTCCTTTTAGATTTAGGGGGTCGTACTGAGACTGTCTGTATCGATAGGCTTAAACCGGCTCATGTTGTGTCAGATGATCAGGTTGTTACGGCCCAGGCTCCTCGCAGGGGCAGACCTCCATCCACGTTGCTAACGGATTGCGGCCCTCCTTCCAGAGACTCTCAACAACCATTGGAGCCTGAATCTTCTGCAGCCCCTCATCGTCACCCCCCGCTTCATCAAACTGGTTCTGCGGGGCCCAGGTTCAGCCGTTCTGGGCGTTTAATCAAACCTAAAACGCGGGACTAGTGATGGACCTTACTGGGTGTTCTGGGGGGGCGTGTGTGGTGGACCACTAGGGGGCTCTACTCACACCCAGTGGACCGAATGTGTTAAGGATGCTTTTATTGTGAAAGGTCCAGAGGACCGGATGTTATGTGGGTATATAAGGCGGAGTTGGGTGGTTTTCCCGCCAGTTTTAGTAGGAGTGAATAAAGTGAAGACCTGCATCCCGTCTCCTGTGTCGTCTCTTCACCACCTCCTACAACACCATGATTTGCAACAATTTGTTTAAGTAGTTTTTTTCACACGCCGTATAGTGTTTTGAGTGAGTTCTTTAAGCTTCAGACATTGCTTGGTATCAAAGTTCACTCCAGAAATGCTGTCCTCAATTCCATTCTGGATTTTATGAGCAAAGTTAGACCAACAGGATGTGCTCCTACAGGCTAATGAGGCTTGACGCAGGTGTTCTCATTAGACTTACGCCAGCACTCCATAGTCTCAGATGAAATAAAACAATATTTTTCATTCATTCAACCTTTATTTAAACATACAAATCACACTGAGCCTCGAAGACTCATTTAAAAGAGAGACCTGTTTGGACAGACAACAAAAAGTGGTGAAAAATGACACAGGGTTTGGAGAGAAAAAAATTTCCTAACACGCTTTTTACCTCGGTTTGAAGGTCAACAGCGTGATAATGAAAATAAATCTTGCACACTAGTACATAATGATGCCGAGATTACGCTGGGGGGATGCAAGGGAGGAGAGCAGCCACAGACAACATACAGAGGCACCGCAGAGTTCAGATAAAATCACTCAGTTCATATAGTTCCCTTTGGAGGGATCCGTACACACTCGGGGGGTGCCGAGGATGACCAAAGACGAATTCAAAGAGTCCTGAAATGATGACAGAATGTTTATTCAGCTAGGCCCCTCTGAAAAGTCCATGGAAATTCCTCGGTAGTAGGGGAGGGAGGGCTAGAGCATCAAGTTTACAACACTCCAGGCGGGATGAGATAAGATGGCCTATCAAGGCCAGTCAGGGAGCCGAATTCAGATAAACACAATTGTTTTGGGGACAAGCAGAACTTTTAATGACGTCTACCTTGAGTCTGTGCCAGTCCACTCGGTTCCAAAATGTCCAAATTACATGGCCACACCAGTGGACCGTGCCTGAGAATAATCCCCAAGATCTGATCCATTCTGCCAAGAGTCTGGGTGCTCGAAACACGAACCAAGCCATCATAAGGCAAGCAGCATGATCGGGTCCAAATTTACTGATGACAACTTCCTTGATTGTTGATAGGAACCAGCTGAATCCAAACACTGGCGGTTCTACACACGGGCCCACACGGGCCCGTGCCCGTCTAAAATGGACCCTGGCCCGCCCTGTGGCCCGCCCTCCGAGCAGAAGCGGAACCAATGCTCAGCACGGACCCTGGTCCGCCGCCCGCCCTGCTTCCGCCCTGCTTCCGGGGCCCGCCCTCCGGGCACAACATTCAGGTAGTTGTACCTTTTAGTGCGTTACACCACTGCGAAGTGCGAACAACGAAAAGAAGAGCGAGCGCGAAGACGGCGAAGTTACCGAGCGTCATCCACGAGTACCACTACAAATACAAACAATACAAGGTAACAATTCTGGTCAAGAAATGATGTTGTTGGCTAGTATGAATTATAATAGCAGCCTATCAGACCAGGCGTTTATGTTGTATGCTTCTAGCTAACGCTAGTTATCTTACAACAACACACATGCTTCTAGCTAACGCTACCCGTATTTCGTCGGAATATAACACACAGTTTTCTTTTGTTAAGCTCAGGAGACCGTGTGTGCTATAATGTGTACACCAGATGGAGGTGTTGAGAGAGCTGAAGAAAGGCACGTTGAGAGCCCCACACAGCCAGAGGACTTGGAAGACACTGGTTTTCAAAGAGAGGGTACAGGGACGGAAAGAGAGACACATGAAGATCCTGAAATGGAGACAGCTGAGACTGAGATACAAGCAGCACGTGAGACACAGATGGAGAATATTTGTGGATCCACAAGCACTGGACCATCAGGTTTGTGATGTTCAAAAAAATGTGTTTGTTAATGTTAAGTTTTCTGACACAAGTTGAGTTTGAATGAAATATTATTGCTGGCTTTGTTAAAAAATAGTCAAGAAATCTAGCTTTAGCTTATTTGCAGTCTTGGTCCTTGGTCAGGTTTTAGAATTCAAGGAAAGAATGTACAGATCTCAAAAATGCAATTACCGTATTTTCCGGTGTATATGTTAATTTACATATATATATATTTTTTTTCATTCAGTTTGCACTACTTCTCATATTTGCACTAATGTTTGTATTACATTACTGCCTATAGTCATAAAGATGTCTTTATAGTCATAAAGTCACTTTTTTCTCCGAGATTTAACGTGCCCCTCTGACAAAACCTCTGGCCCCAGCTTGGCCCCACCAGTACAACTGGTCTAGAACCGCCACTGCTGCTACCAGTGTGTAATTATATGGCTTTAATTTACTGACTGTTGGCCTAGATGAAACATTTGAGATAAAATTCGATTTTTTATCATTTATTTTCGTAGCGCACCCGAGGCTGTTTGGAAAATGTCAAACCGAAACAATTTAAATCCAGCAGATTTGACCATTTCGTGAATTGATTTAGGAACTGTTAAGCTCAGGAACACTTCTGATATAACGTCAGCTAAGAAATATATTTTTTCTCAGCAAAGAAATAATAGTTTTTTACCTTGTTTTCTTGAAAATTCCTTCGTGGCGGCAGCCATTTTAACTGACGACGTCAGTCGACGTCGTTCAAAACTCCGCCTTCTGTTCTCTGATTGGTCCGGTCAAAAATCTACCGGAGAAATCCTTGTCTATGGGAGAAGTCCCAGACCCTAGTACGAATCGAAGTGAAGGACAAGGGTCTGGTTTTAACCATGACTAGTGATCACTTGAATCCTTTGTCAGAACTCTTCTATCATAAGGGGCATCGTCCTTTCCAAGATTGAAAAGTCCTGAGGATTGACAGACAATGATGTTGCAGATCTCAACTCGTTTGAATTTCTACAGGAAATTTTCAACCCTGGCAAATAACACACTGAAGTGACAGAGTGATGTCTCCTGGCCCAAAACGTCCTGGCATATTTGATATTTTAATAAACAATAAGGTGAAAATGTGGATCTACTTTTCTGTCTCTCAGAATTAAATTCCTCATTCCTTTGAGCTCTGCATTCTTTGCTACCCATCTGTCAAACCCACATTCTGACTCACCTATAAGCCATTCAGTCAAACTGCACCCAGCTCCATTTAAAAACTCAAGCTGACTCCCCTCCCCTCCTCTCACCTCCTGCTTTCAGCTGGAGTCTGCTCCTCACTAACATCAACCAATGAAAAGCTACCACTCACTCTACTCCATAGACAGTTGAGCTGACATTAAGGCAGATGGATTTTCTCTCAATCCGCTTAAGACATCAGACGCTAAGTAACTTTGTTCCATTTTTTAAAAGACACATTTTAATACTGCTTTCATGTCTGAGTGCCTCCCCACTGTTATAGATATGGAGTCGGTAGACTGGCGCATGACAGGTAGTCAGACCTTGTCAAATGAGAGCGATGAAGTGCTTCTAAATTTAGTTTACTTACTTTAGTTTCATGAGGTTAATGTTGATAACATCTGCTTATGGATGTCTTGGCATAAATGATTTTCAAAGTGCAATTGGTGAATAATCAATCAAATGTAACAAACGTAAATCTAATAAGATATTGTGTCTAATTAAAAGATATGTTTCAAAATAAATAGATACAAGGCCTGCAAATACATCCAGGTATTAGTCGGCTACACATGAAAAAGAAATTACATTTTAATTGTGCACAATTTTAATTAAAGTATTTGTCAAAGGTAGATATTTGTTTAGACCCAAGGGCCTTGTGGTCCATCTTTCCTCCTCTGGAAAATTAATGAATAATTTATTCCTGAAACAAATATTTGGGGGAGATCCCTCCTGACCACTCAAAGTCTCATATATCCTCGCAAAAAGACTTATGTTTTATTCCATGACTTAGAATTCCTCTGAAATACTGCCTAAACATGCTCAGAGGGTAGCAAATGTAAACTTATATATACAGTATATACAGTATATATATATA
>JBBPBX010015007.1:26924-50086 GCA_038048925.1 Garcialebias charrua
ATGTATATATGTATATATATGTATATATGTATATATATGTATATATATGTATATATGTATATATATGTATATATATGTATATATGTATATATGTATATATGTATATATGTATATATATGTATATATGTATACATATATATGTATATATATGTGTATATATGTATATATATATATATATATATATATGTATATATATGTATATATATATATATATATATATATATTAGGGGTGTAACGGTACGCTAAAATCACATTTCGGTTCGGTTCAATTACAAGGAGGGCTCGGTTCGGTTTATTTTCGGTTTATTTTCGGTACAAAAAAAGTAAAGACTTACAAAATGTTTATTTTGAAAATATGCCAAAAATATGTTTGTATTGTATTGTAGTAATAAATAAAAGTGACCCATTTGGATGATATTTTAAATAAACAGCACTCTACAATAAATAAATTATATTAAAAATAATAAAAATCTTAATGAATACAATAACAGTCAGAACCAGAACAATAAGCAGCAACAGACTGTTTACAATCTTAACTAATAAAGTTTTTGTCCAGTAGCACCAGTGTGGCTGTATTTGTCCTCATTACTCACAACCTCTTCTTGGTGGGACTGGTCCTGGAACAGTTCCAGAGTTCAATTCAGTCATCACACACTTCTTAGCTGCAGCAGGTGATCTCTGGTGGATTTCCCTGAAGTGGAAGGAGAGCAGCTACCTCTGTAACTGGAAATACTGGAAATAAAACACAGAGGTAAAAAAATAAGTTAATAAGATTATAATTTTAAATAATAATAAATTATAAATAATAATTATAATAAAATAACAATACCTCTTGAACGGTTGAATATCTCACTCATCATCAGGGCAGGGTTTAAATCAGCTCCAGGACTTGTTGACCATCAGTTTTAGTTTTTTCATAAAGAGCTGAACTTTTTGACTTAAGTGTTGACGTGATGGATGTCTCATAGCAAGGATCAACTGTGCATTAAAAACTTTCAGACTTAGATTCAGAGCTTTAAAAACTCATACAGTTTGTGTTATTGATCTGGACCCATCTAAATTACCTGATGAAGTTGTTTAAATGCAGCTGTGTTGTTAGCGCACTTTGTAGAAGTTGTTTAAATGCAGCTGTGTGGTTAGCGTACTTTGTAACAGCTCGTTCACGTTCTGATGACGTAGTTTCCAGCGCGTTCACGTTAGACGTGTTGCTGCTGCAGATCCAGTCTTCATGAAAAAACGTCCACACACACAGCTTTGTGCGCTCGTCTTTTAACAAGAAAACCATAACGTTAACAAACAGGAAACCGCAGCGAGAAGCTAACGGCTAATGCTGCGCGTGCTGCGAGATAATAGCTCCGTGCTGAAACGCGCCCAGGAAATTTTGTTCCGCGGCGCACATATTAACATTCAATGAGTGAAAAAATAACCGTTTCGGTACAGCACGTTCGGTTCGGTCCACCTCCGTACCTTTTCGGTTCGGTACACCAACTACAACCGTTACATGCCTAATATATATATATATATATATATATATATATATATATATATATATATATATATATATATATATATATATATATATATATATATATATATATATATGTAGCAGCAATATGATTTGAGGAAAGTGTGATGAGTTGAGTCTTAACTGGATGACATCACACAGGAGGACTCGTGCACCTTTTCCTTTTCTTTTGAGTTTCTCAAATTGTATTCTGATAAAGGTAGTCCCCGACTTACGAGCACTCTTACCCACGAGGTTCCGGACTTACGAGCTGGCGAACGAGCAGTAAATTTGTAAAGAACATACAAAAAATACAGCACTTTTATGTGTTTTTAGATGAAAGTGTTTTAGCTAACCGTTTGGAAACAAGTTTCTGAGCATGTTCATGAACTAGTATGAACATTTGTGATAAAAAACGAGTGTTCGTAGTAGCGCTAGCATAAATTTTCCGACTTACGACCGAAAATCCGGACTTACAAGAACACGTGTTTCGTGTTCCGATGTACGAATTTTTGTCTTACGAGAGCCTCGCAGGAACGGAACTCGCTCGTAAGTCGGGGACCACCTGTATAGAGGTTCCTAAATGATGGACCACAATCTGAAACCCAGGACAAATGTTTAAACTCAATAGAAATACTGTAGTACCTTGCTACTCCATGGTTTGTTCATCACGGACACACTGACTTTTCCTGATGCTGAGAAACTCGTCCATGCCTTTGTCTCCTCCAGGCTCGACTACTGCAACTCCCTGTTTATTGGTATCCCTGGCAAAAACCTTCAGAAACTTCAATACATTCAAAACAGTGCAGCTAGGATTCTGTTGAGAGTTCGTAAATTTGAACATATTACACCCATTCTCCATAACCTCCATTGGCTTCCTGTCACCTACAGAATTCAATACAAAACTGCTCTCATTACCCATCAATGCTTGCACGGCACTTCACCTGACTATCTAAAGGACATTCTTGCACCATATTCATCCACCCGGTCTCTACGATCACAGAACAGTAATTTCCTTCATATTCCTCGGACCAAATTGAGGACCATGGGAGACCGAGCATTCTGTGTGGCTGCCCCCCGCCTGTGGAACTCCCTCCCTGATGACCTGAGAGCTCCACAGTCACTGGTTGACTTTAAAAGCAGCATAAAGACCTTTCTTTTTAAGCAAGCCTATTCTGCCTCCACATGATTTTATCTTTGATCTTAGCTGATATCATTATTGATTTTACTTGATTTTATTGATTTTACTTGTTTTATTTTATTTATTTTTTAAGCAAGCCTAATCTGCATCCACATGATTTTATCTTGATCTTAGTCGATATTATTATTGATTTTATTTGATTTTATCACTTGTTTTATTTTGATCTTTGCTTTATTACAATTTGTAGCACTTTGAGATTTTTATTAATGAAAAGTGCATTATAAATGTAATTCATTATTATTATTATTATTACTGTGTCGCAGTTTTTCTAAGATTGGACATGATCCCTCCCTCCTGCAACGTGTCAAGATCTCTGCTCTGCAGTGGAGAAGTGGGCGTGGCCAAGAGCGCTGGCAGATGGCAGAGTGCAGCCGGAGGCAGAGCTGAAATCATGACATGCTGTGCTCTTTTAGAGTATTTAGGGTTTAGAAACATTGCTTAGAATATTGCAAGAGTGTGGGAAGGGCTTTAAACACTAAAATAAACTACTACTTACCGGTACTACTTGCACTACTATTCCTACTTTGCTGTTTTTTTACTTATCGCTGGGCTTCAGGGTACAGATCCCCTGCAATAAACGAGGAACTACTTTATTATGTTTTTGTAGCATTTACAACAATTAGCTTTAAGTGGCATGGCCTCTCTAGGCTTTGTGGTATTTTTTGAGGCTTCCCTCTGCTTGTACCTGTCCTTGGCTTGGCAGTTTCTCTCCCTCTAGCCAACAAGTGGAGAGGTACCCACCTGACAAAACAATAATATGAATGAAAAAAATAACTCGGCATAGCTGTCACAAAAAGAGAAACGTTGGGAGGGAAATGGAGCATTTTATTGAGACTGAAAGGACCAAAGTGGTAATTTTCCTGTGAAAGGTTCAGAGACAGAGGAGATGGTAAGATTTTGCAATGTGTTACTACTAAAGTAAACCCATATTGTTTCAGCAATAACATATTTATGAACACTGAAAATAGGTGATCAAAGAGTTCAGTTTGACAGAATCACTCAGATTGTTCAGTAAAACATCTTCACCTTCAAGGGATAGTCTACACAAAGTTTGGAGAGTTGTTCAGTCAAAAAGTAATCAACAGTTAGCACCTTATCAGCCATTTGTTTAACCTGGATGATAACCAATGACCCGTTGTTTATCATTTATCAGGCTTACACCAACTCTTTAAAAAAGACAGAAAAAAATAGGGATGCATGATATTATCAGCATTGTATTGGTATTGGACAATATTAGTATTAAAGTTCAACATCGGACATCGACTATTCCATCAAAATAACTCACCGATATAAAAATATGCTGTTTTTGCATGACAACCCAGTGACAAGGATGCCTGCAGCGGCAGCACAACATGATGACGTCATGTGCGCCTTCCTGGTCTGATCACGGCGGAGAGGAAGAAGTCAAACTGTCGGTGGTGAGGAAGGTTTTTTTTCACTGAGGATGTCAGATTCCGAAAATTTTTGGACTGCGCTGTGCCTCGCTACATCGTCCTCAGTCAGAGATATTTTTCAATTGTAGCCTTACCTAATTTACAATCCATTATTTTCAACGTCATTGAGAAGTCAATAGCCGATAGCACTTGGGTGAGTTTTACTATAGACATCAAGTGTTAGCCTCGTTAGCATGATTAGTCTTACGTCACAATGGATAGATAAAAACTTTGAACTTAAAAAGTCTGTCCTTCATGCACAAGAGTGCAGAGGATCCCACACTGCAGCTAGGAACCTGGAACAAGCCTCCACAAGTGAGACAGCATTGCAGGTGACTAGAGCTAATAAATAACATATAACACTTTTCATTTAATGTAAGTTAAAGTGCTATGCATGTTGTGTGGCTGTTACTGAATATTTGTCACCAGCTCTTACAGCTGTTACACATTTTTGTAGCAAATAAGCCTAAATAAGAGGGCAATGTTCTGACAAAGGAACATGTTAAACTATTGCTATTGATGTGTTCATTTGTACTCATCTGCACATACAGACTCATGTGTGCTGCTGTTAGGTGTATTGTTTTTATGCTATTTTATGTATTTTATTAGCATTTTTCTTAGTTCATATCTTAGCTTATTGCTGTTTTTCTTTGACATTTTTATACTTTTGTTGGATGTAACTGGGACCCTGTATACATAATTTTGTTCCAACACATGTGTGACAAATAAAAAACTTTGAATCTTTGAATTGTATATAAAATATGGGTATCGGTATCGGTTATTGGCCAAATAAGTTTTAACATATCGACATATTGGATATTGGCCAAATATCCAATATCGTGCATCCCTACAAAAAAAAAAAAAAAGATTGCTACATTGCTACATTAGTACATTAAACCTCTACACTTTGACGTGGCACTACACCTATGAACTTTCTACTCCAAAAGTGAACATCATTGTTTTGGCAAAGATGTGGCCAGTATTGGTGCTTTGCCGCAGTCTCAACTCTCGTTGGTTGCACACCACACTGCACCAGTTAAGGGCCTTCCACTGCTGGTAAACGCTCCCCACACCCGGTTTATAGGATCATATTTTTCATGGTTCCAAGTGAACTGCTCTGAGGTGACACATTTCACATAGCCAGACAGCAGCCTGTGATTGGTAAGTGGAGTTACATCATACCCACCCCGCAAAACTGCAAACTATATCTGAACTGCCATTTCCTCTTTGATCAATGAGTGTGTGTTGTTTTTGCTATAGTTTCTGGTATGGCAGCTCCATAAATTGTGCCGAGGACAAATTATGAGGTACAGACCTTCCTAACTTTTTTTGGTCAATGTTGGGATTCAGTTTGACCTGGACGGCGCCACAAGAAATGAGACCATTTACAGAGAGATATTGGAGATAATACCAATTTACCATACCAATTTATTTCTAAAGCACTTAAAATACAACATCAGCCGTCCAAAGTGCTGTGCAAAGACAAAAACAAGCACAAAACAATAAAAACAATCATATAAATAATCAGAACATCACAAGTAAAAGAATACAACATTAAAACAGAGATGCTAACTCACACTAGGTTAAAAGCCAATGAAAAAATGATGTGTTTTTAAACGAGTTTTAAAAACAGATATTGATGGGGCCTACCTGACCTTCAGTGGCAGCTCGTTCCACAATTTAGGAGCCAGAGCTGAAAAGGCTCTGTCTCCTCTGGATTTATAAAAGGTTTTTGGGACTGCTAAAAGCATATGGTCAGAGGATCTAAGAGCGCGTGATGGCTTGTAAAGGTGAAGCAGTTCAGACAGATAAGAGGGACTAAAACCATTCAAAGACTTAAAAACAAACAATAAAACGTTAAAATGGATTCGAAACTGGACAGGAAGCCAATTAAGGGACATTAAAACTGGAGTGATGTGCTCACGTCTGCCTGTACCAGTCAAAAATAGTGCAGCAGCATTCTGTACCATCTGCAACCGTGAGAGCGAGGTCTGGCTAACTCCGATCAGAAGAGAGTTACAATAATCCTGGCTAACTCCGATCAGAAGAGAGTTACAATAATCCTGGCTAACTCCGATCAGAAGAGAGTTACAAAAATCCAGCCGTGAAGTAATAAAAGCGTGGATTACTGTCTCTAAGTGGTGCCTAGAAAGGAGGGGCTTGATTTTTGACAGGCGCCTCAGTTGAAAGAAAGAGGACTTAACCATGCTGTTGATATGACTGTCAAGTTTCAGGCAGGGGTCAATTTTCACTCCTAGATTTGTCACAATCGAATTTTCATATCGGGCCAAAGAGGAAAAATCAAAGGTGGGGGGACAGTTAGGACCACTGGATTTAAAGACCATAACCTCAGTCTTTTTTTCATTAAAATGGAAGAAATTAAGTGCCATCCACCCTCTAATGTCATCAAGACAGTCCAGGAGAGACTGTGTGGAGCCATTTTGTTTTAAAGGGAAGTAGACGACAGTCATCCACATATAAATGAAATTGCACACCATGCTTTCTGAAAACAGAACCGAGTGGCAGAAGATAAAGCGAAAAGAGGAGAGGACCAAGGATGGAGTCCTGGGGTACACCCCAGGGGAGGGCAGCAGAAGCAGAGGTAAAATTATCCATCTTCACACTGAAACTTATATTGGAAAGGTAGGACCTAAACCACTGCAGAGCTGAGCCAGTGATGCCCACCCATTGCTCCAATCTGGCGATAAGAATATCATGGTCGACCATGTCAAAAGCAGCTGTTAAATCTAAAAGCACAAGTAAAACACAGTTTCCAGAATCCACTGATAAAAATATGTGATTAAAAACCGTTAAATCATCCTATAATGCCCCACTGAGCATAGGTGGATCTGCGGTGGAGGTGGTCTCCAGCTACAAATACTTGGGTGTACACTTGAATGATAACCTCAGCTGGAGCAACAACACCACCAGCCTGATCAAGAAAGGTCATCAGAGACTCTACTTCCTCAGACGGCTGAGACGAGCTGGTCTGAGCAGCCCAGTTCTCACCTCCTTCTACAGGTGTGCAGTGGAGAGCATCCTGTGCTCCAGCATCAATGTGTGGCATGGAGGCTGCACAGTTGCAGAGAGGAAAGCTCTGCACAGAAGTCTGTTGGAGTCAGTCTCCCCACCATCACAGACATTTACACCTCCAGATGCAGGAAAAGAGCCACCTGCATCATGAAAGACCTCACTCACCCAGCACACTCACTCTTTGCCCCACTCCCCTCAGGACGGAGGTTGAGGAGCATCAAATGTAGAACCACTAGACTGAGGAACAGCTTCTACCCTGAGGCTGTTAGACTCATGAATAAATAAATAATAAGAATAAACACTGCAAAATATCACATCATGCTGATGCTGATCTGTTTTCTTGTTGCTGTGTTCATCTGTGACCATCTGCTCATACAGACTCATGTTCGTGCTGCTGTTTATAATGATGTTTTTCTTTCCACTACATTAGGGCTTAGTGTATTACTAGTTGATGTTTCTCTTAGTTAATTCTAGATGTTATTACTGTTTTTCTCTTGCATTTGTTGTTGGATGTAACTGGGACCCCGTGTACATAATCTCGTTTTCATCACATGTACCACATGCGGTGCAAATGACAATAAAGACTCTCTGACTCTGACTCTGATAATCAGACTTCCACTTCTTTAGCAGCACTGCTTAAAAGTTCGGGTGTAGCCTTGCTGTAACATTATCACCGTGTTCTTTATAATACAATCAACACTGTCCTCAATTCACATGAACCGGTTCCTCTCGAAGCATCTAGAGAACTTTGTGATAAGTTTCTTCAGTTTTTTTTGGGACAACGTAACGAACACTAGGTTTGTATTTCTTTTTCTTCCCAAGACCCTTCAATCCCGGTCTCCTGTCCTAAGTTTTTTTTGATCATCTGGAGCCTATTTCTCTCTCTTATCTAGAGAAACTGGTTACCAGTATGAAATCATCGGGGTACCCCCTTGATGTTGTACCTCCTTGTTTTCTTAAGGAGGTATTTTCTACTGTCGGCTCCTTTGTCCTAAATGTGATCAATAACGGCTTGATGTTTAGCATGGTACCAAGCAATTTTAGACATGCTGTGGTGCAGCCATTGCTGAAAAAAACTGGCCTTGATCCAACCTCTTTGTCAAACTTTAGGCCAATTTCAAAGTTACCCTTTATATCCAAAATGTTGGAAAAAGTTGTTTACACCCAGCTGAAGGCCTTTTAGGATGAATGTAAAATTTTGGAGGTCGTCCAGTCTGGTTTCAAAACGTACCACAGCACTGAATCTGCTTTTTTAAGGACCACAATGGGAAGAGTGGCTCAAAAACAATGACCAGTTGCAATCCTGCCCACTTTGCCTCAACAATCCTGCCACAGAGTGGGAAAACAAGTCATAATGGCAAACTATCTCCACCTGAGAAGAAGAGTCAAATGGAGTTGCCCTTATCAATGCCAAAAAGGTATAAATGACTCAAGGGCCAAAAGTGGCCCTTCGACAATCTCCATCTGACTCCCAAAATCCTTAATTAAAAAGAATACATACTGAGTGTCAGGCAGGCTCCCACACTCACAGTCTTTAAGTCTCACTTGAAAACCCACTTCTATTCTCTTGCCTTTAACACGGTGTGATTTGTTTTGATCCTCTCTGTACTATACGCTCTCTGAGGTCAGCAGATCAGCTGCTGCTGGTCGTCCCAAAGTCCAACAGGAGACTGAGAGGTGACCGAGCGTTCTCAGTCGCTGCCCCTAAACTGTGGAACGAGCTGCCTCTGCGTGTCAGACAAACTGACTCACTTCCTGTTTTCAAATCTGCTCTGAAGACACATTTTTTCTCTTTGGCTTTTAACACAGCTTGAAATGTTGGTTTTATGGTTTTTAAGTTTTTCTTTTATAGTTTTTACTGTTTGCTGTTTGATCTGGTAATTCATCACTTTTATGGTATTTGTTGAGTTTATAGTTGTATGCTTGTCTGTGTTGGTGTACAGCACTTTGGCCAACGGTGTTGTTTTAAAGTGCTTTATAAATAAAGTTGTATTGTATTGTATTGTATACATTGTTGGCCATTTTAGTTAGTTTCTGTTGCTATTTGTATCCATGTTCTTATTTTATGTTGTCCTGTCTACTCTGCTTGTTTGTTTCTATTGTACAGCACTTTGGTTGGCCTTGTTGCTGTTTTAAGTGCTCTATAAATAAATTGGTATGGTATGGTATATATAAATAGGTTGATGAAAATCTTCATTTTATCACTGCATTTTGGGTTTAACTTAAACATTTAAGATAAATGCATCAAAAACCTTTGAATAAAGATAAACTAAAAGTTTTGTTTTTAAGTTGTTGCATTTCCAGAACTAGACTGAACGTTTTAAAAATGAATATATAAATACAGTAAATAAAAGCAAGTATAAGACTGTTTTTGCATATTCAAGCTAACAAATATAATGTCACAAGATTATACATTTTTATTTTTATTTTTTATTCATTTCAGATAAAAAAACACATTAAAACAAAACAATACTGTATATGAAATGAAAGGAAGCAGAAGAAGAAAAAATCTTATCACATCTGCCCCTTCTTTAAACTAAATTAATTCAAACAATCAATTCAAACAACAATCACATATAGAAAATATAACATAATAAATACCTCATCACACTATACCATATATAGTAATTTGGATATAACCAATTTATGAATATTTATTCAGAAATTTAGTTTTAATCATTTTCTTAAACATAGAGATTGACTTTGCAACTTTAATACCATTTTCCAAACCATTCCACAGACCTATTCCCTGAATTAAAGTAGACCTACTCCTTAAGCTAGTTCTATGCTGTGGTATAACAAAAATATCTGTTCCCTTAAAGCTCCACTGACATCATCTTTTGACTTTCCATAAAATGGCACAACATATATATATATTAAGATTGACCTCTGATCGTTTTTGCCAAAACAATGTTAAATTAATTAAAATTCCTCTCAAAAATAGTTTAAAATTAGCGCCTATTTTTCACATGATAAATATGGATTTTCCCGTCGCGCGATTATGACGTCAGACACAGACTCCGTCAACTGCGCACATTGATACAATGGACGAAGATGCAAAGGCATCCGTCCAATTTAGCCATTTAAAACGTTATATTTTAGCGGTTTGTCTTCAGAGAAGCCAAAGTCTGTGGCGGTTCTACTCACGGGCCCGTGCCCGTGTAAGATGGACCCTGGCCCGCCCTCCGAGCAGAAGCGGAACCAATGCTCATGGCACATACCGATACCAGCCTTGTTTACGTATCGATCCAACCCATGATGCACGTTGGCTTCAAACTATGGAATGGATTTCCTGAACGGAGGCGTGTCTCATGAACCCAGAGTAACAAGACCCGCCTCACATTCAGGAAATCCAGTTCATAGTTTGCAGGCAGCTACAAGCGTGAGGGGCTGACTGAGTACTCTGTTGGGTTTGTTTTGACATCGTTTGGAAAGAGCGGGTCGTTTGTTCATGGATTGTTTACATGGAGCTGGACGCTTGTTTCTTTCGCAAGATGGATTGTTTACATGGAGCTGGACGCTTGTTCCTGTTGCAAGATGGATTGTTTACATGGAGCTTGGACGCTTGTTCCTGTGGCAAGATCGATTCGGACAACACTGGTGAGTGCATGCTAGCAGCTAGCCGACTTTTCATCGTAACATGTGCGTTGTGTCACGGAAATATTTTACACTCAACACCGCAAGACAACAACGTTCAATGTTTGCAGAGCAGAGCTATATAAACACATCTGCGTCACATTAAACCGCGGTCAAGTTAGTTTTACGCCGGACATTCCATCGAGCTCAGGGCTTCAGCCAGCGGTGTGTTTTTCTTTTTCATGCCGGGTTGTGCGCACTGATTACGGCAGCTGTTTCAGCTCCCGCCTGGGAGCTCCGTGGCTTCGCATCATAATACAGCTACTAATATAAAGCATGTAAAACACTAAAAACGGGAACATGTCTGTGTTGGTTTATGCCAAGAACTGAAAAAAAATTATAACCTGCTGTTTACTCGAAATAACTTTGGCTTCTCTGAAACATAAAGTTATAAATGGCTAAATCGGACGGATGCGTTTGCATCTTCGTCTGTGTCTGACGTCATAATCGCGCGACGGGAAAATCCATATTTATCATGTAAAAAATAGGCGCTAATTTTAAACTATTTTTGAGAGGAATTTTAATTAATTTAACATTGTTTTAGCAAAAACGATCAGAGGTCAATATATATATATATGTTGTGCCATTTTATGGAAAGTTAAAAGATGATGTCAGTGGAGCTTTAAGATTGTAAGTACTTTTCCTTCTAACAAAAAGTGTTTGGATATTTGAGGGTAATGTGAAGTTCTGAGCTTTGTACAATACTAAAAGAATATTACTAGTCAACCAAATCATAAAACTTCAGCAACTTCAATTTGCAAAACAAAACATTTGATGGATGGCAGTAATGTTTTCTTGTAATAATTCTTATAGCTCTTTTCTGTAAAATAAAAATAGGCATAGTTATAGTTTTACACGTTGTACCCCAAACATCTATACAGTAAATTAAATGCGGGACTATAATTGTATTATATAACAAATACAGTGTTCTATCCATCTATCCATCCATCCATTTTCTTCCGCTTATCCGGGGTCGGGTCGCGGGGTAGGGAGGCCCAGACTTCCCTCTCCCCAGCCACTTGGAGCAGCTCCTCTGGGGGAATCCCAAGGCGTTCCCAGGCCAGCTGAGAAACATAGTCCCTCCAGCGTGTCCTGGGTCTTCCTCTGGGTCTCCTCCCGGTGGGACATGCCCGGAACACCTCACCAGGGAGGCGTCCAGGATGCATCCTAACCAGATGCCCGAGCCACCTCAACTGTGTAAGGGGTTATGAGGAGGTCAATATTAATACTGACCTCTTTACCTTAATTAATTTACTTATTCAGATTGAATAGTAAATTCACGGATTCTGTTCTTTTTCAGTTTACCCAATATTTCTGTGATCTTTATGATGGATAAATACACAAAGCCATTAAGTGACAAAGACGTTAACTTAGTTTGATATGTCAAAGAGACACTATCATTTATTTAAAATAAATCAACTAAATTAACACCATTACACTTGATTGACATGATTTCACTTTCTTTCAAATTAATACGTCAGCACACTTAAATTTAACACAACAGACTTCAATATTGGATGTTAACATATTTAGTCTGTGGGCTCTTCAGCTTAATTATAGTTTCCAGCTTAGTTTGAGAGGGGAAAGAAATAGGAGGAAAGATTTAAGAAGAAATTATCGTGAGCATGATACCAGAGTGACACTTCTCCTCCGACTTCTGCTAAAATCCAGGTACGTTTTGTAAACAGCTCTTTACCTTTTGACGACGGCCCGGTAAGAGGGAAGACCTTGTAGCTTTTCAGATGCACGGGTCCTTGTGGGAACCAGTACAATACCTTCAAGCAGGGTTCTGGTTTACGTTTTCCAACGTCTCCTGGTTTTCGCTTGGTCATCAGAGAATATGTCAGCTTCAGGCCTCTGACTTCAAGATAAACTTATTCCAGGAAGGAATAAACAAAGTTCTTGAGCTTACGCTTGTTCGAAGTGGACCCATAACAACATGTTATCAGTCCCAGCTGGATGACGAGTCCTTAGCGCGTGACTTGTGGTCATTCAGCTCTTTGGAAGGTTCACATCATCTTTCGAAGCTCCCAGAAACTCTGAAGCGTTCTCGCACAGTTAGAACTTAAAAAGCAGGAACAAAGAGAGGAGTGAACTTGCCTTATCAGGCCCAAGGTTACAGCCAGAGCAGAGAGAGATTTGTTTAGGGAAAGGCACAGCAAGCTGGAGCCCTTTCATGAAAAACAACGGATTACTGTCCTCTGAGTTTCTAAACAAAACCGTCCGGTCTCTGTGACCCGAGATTTCACCTTTGACACAGCAGTGAACACAGTTTAACTCTCACAGAATAACACAGCTTAAAAGCACACATCATGAAAATGACAAAAGTTATTCTTTTGATCACATCAGCCTAAAATCAAAGATAGAAATAGTCTCTTTTGGTGACTATGTTATCAGATTATAGCTAAATGAATGATTTTGTAGTAAATGTCTTGCTTTACTGAGAGGTCAGTAAAGGTCATCACTGGACAGTTCAAAAACCTTAATTTGACCCTGGGTAGGTCCACTACAACTGGCTCCTCTCGATGTGGAGAAGCAGCGGCTCTACTCCGAGTCCCTCCCGGATGACTGAGCTTCTCACCCTATCTCTAAGGGAGAGTCCAGACACCCTGCGGAGAAAACTCATTTCAGCCGCTTGTATCCGAGATCTTGTTCTTTCGGTCATAACCCAAAGCTCATGACCATAGATGAGGGTGGGAACGTAGATCGATCGGTAAATTGAGAGCTTTGCCTTTTGACTCAGCTCTCTCTTCACCACGACAGACCGGTACAGCGCCCGCTTCACTGCGGACGCTGCACCTATCCGCCTATCGATCTCACGCTCCAGTTTTCCCTCATTCATGAACAAGACCCCGAGATACTTAAAGGACAACACCCACCATGACAGTAACAATTCACCATATAGGACAATTACTGTAATTTAATATTATGTCTATTTTCGTTTTTGCATTTGGGCCAGGCGAGGGTTAAATTTTTTTTTAAAAAAACAACCCACTCCCGAATGAATCCGGAAACCTAGCCGAAGAGTCCCGAAATGTCATGTGACTTTTGTTACATCTCCACCCAGAAGGCAGAAGGTAGGAGTGAGTTTCCATGGAGGTTTATGAGAGAGAGTGGGAGTTAAAACTGCATATTTCCTGGTGCATTTGTGTGTACATATGGACCAGCGCTCTGATTTTATTTATTATTTATTTTATAACACCGCTGCGGACCGTTGCTGCTCTCACCCATTCTGCCCAGAGGAGCGAGCCGCGAGCCGCGCGCGTCTCTGGCTCCTCGTTCCGCTGGTCACCTTTGAAGTTCCTCGTGCTGGTGTAATTTGCTCCCTCGAGTGTATGTATTTGCTCTCGTCAGCCTTGTTGCGGGGAGCACGGGGAGCACGCGCGCAGAGCTCCGCAGCGCGGCTGCCTTCTGTACTCCAGACCTGTCTGGTCACGGGGGAGAGAATAAAAAGCCGATGCAAAAATGAATGAATTTGTCGCGATCAAACGAATTAAACTAGTATGTCTACGTGGATGCTCGCTCAGAATATGATAGACATGAGTGAGCGACAGAAGGATTAATCAACACAGGCAGCTTTAGGGAATATTTAAAAATGCTTCGCTTTTTCTTTTCCTCGCTCGCCTGTAACTCCAAGGCGTCACTTTAGTGACGTGAATGCCCATGTGCAATGGTGGGCACCGCTAATTAAAAAATTAGTTCCACAATTTCTAAAACGCTTATTAATTTTTTTAGGTCCACAATTTCAAAAGCACAAATGTCTTATGAAAATTAGGGGAAGCTAATCTAATCCGCTATTTATATATTTCTATATTATATATATATATATATTTATATATAGCCGGCAGCGTTATCAATATTTGCACTACACTGCCAACTGAAAAGTAACAAAAATGATCCTAAAAGGATGAAATTACAAAAATCAAAGGATTTATTTAATACTTTACGTACATATATTCTATTCGGCCACGAAATTAACAAAAAATAGAATGATCTTTTAATCCCTAAAACCACGTTTAAATCTCAAATACACGGGTGTGTCGCCACCGCATTTATACATAAAGTAACCCAAATACATGAAACTAACGACTCGCCGTCGAATGGTCGACACAAAACACACAATAAAATCCTCCGGCCACGTTAATTTGGCTTGAAACAGCGGGGTTCTCTAGGATTTATCCATTAGTAACCCAGCACTACCGGTGTAACAGGCAGACACAGTTAGCGTCTATAGGTAGTCAACAGATTTAATGAAAAGTAACTAAAATACATGAAACTAACGACTCGCCGTCGAATGGTCGACACAAAACCCTCAATAAACTCCTCCGGCCACGTTAATTTGGCTTGAAACAGCGGGGTTCTCTACGGATTTATCCATTAGTAACCCAGCACTACCGGTGTAACAGGCAGACACAGTTAGCGTCTATAGGTAGTCAACAGATTTAATGAAAAGTAACTAAAATACATAAAAATAACGACTCACCGTCAAATGGTCGACACAAAACCCTCAATAAAATCATCCGGCCACGTTAATTTGGCTTGAAACAGCGGGGTTCTCTACGGATTTATCCAAGTACCCAGCACAAACAGTAGTCACAGTTCACCCGAGTTCACCTCTGAGTGACCCGGAAGTTGTCAAGATGGAATAGTCCATTTTTAGTAGGGGGATAAAGAAATCGACCGTTTTTTTATTGCGTATTTAATGATCGTTTTCATCGTAACTATAATTATTTTTATGTTAAATGTACATTAACAAGCATGAGCAATGTTAGTGATGTAGGTGACTGCACGGGGCGAGGCGGGGCCGGGGCCACTGCTGAAATGGGACCCCCAGGCATTTACCTACATGGTAGAGCCGAGTCTGTTCTCAGCTCTGCCCCCCTCCCCCTCACACCCTTTCCTCCTCTGCTGTTTACGGTGGGGAAAAAGGTAAAACAAGCAGCATAAGAGCTTGTAAATAAGTTTATTGGTTTTTACTGATAGATAATTAGTTATTAGCGGTACTGCATTTTAAATAAAAATAGCACAAATCCGCTTATGAATTATAAAAGTTAGTCAATTCACAAAAACGCTGACAAAAAGTTTAGGTCCACTGTAAGCGGAATAGCGCTTTAGCGCTCTCTAGCGGTCTGTGCCCACCACTGCCCATGTGAATGCCCATATATGGAGAGGGGCAGATTTTCCCGGAGCTGCATGCTAAAATCTGCTATAAATCATGAAATAACACATTTAGCGTTATTTCTCTACAATATAAATAAACGCTCCTGTATTATTTTTAAATAAACTAATAAATATTAATGGCGATGCAATTTGAAAACATGGTGGGTCATGGACTTTAAACTCCTCCACTTGGGGCAGGACCTCCTCCCCGACCTGGAGAAGGCATGCTACCCTTTTCCGGCTCAAGACCATGGCCTCGGATTTGGAGGAACTGATCCTCATCCCGGCCGCATCACACTCGGCTGCAAACCGCTCCAGCGAAAGCTGTAGATCACGAACTGATGAAGCCAATAGGACCACATCATCTGCAAAAAACAGAGAAGAGATTCTAAGGCCACCAAAACGGATCCTCTCAACACCTTGGCTGCGCCTAGAAATTCTGTCCATAAAAGTTATGAACAGAATCGGTGACAAAGGGCAACCTTGGCGGAGTCCAACTCTCACCGGAAACGAGCCCGACTTACTGCCAGCGATGCGGACCAAGCTCTGACACCGGTCGTACAGGGACCTAACAGCCCATATCAAAGGGCCTGGTACCCCATACTCCCGGAGTACCCCCCACAGAACCCCCCGAGGGACGCGGTCGAATGCCTTTTCCAAGTCCACAAAGCACATGTAAACTGGTTGGGCAAACTCCCACGCACCCTCCAGGACCCTGCTGAGGGTGTAGAGCTGGTCTAGTGTTCCACGACCAGGACGAAAACCACACTGCTCCTCCTGAATCCGAGGTTCGACTATCCGACGGACCCTCCTCTCCAGAACCCCTGAATAGACCTTACCAGGGAGGCTTAAGAGTGTGATCCCCCTATAGTTGGAACACACCCTACGGTCCCCCTTTTTGAATAGGGGAACCACCACCCCAGTCTGCCAATCCAAGGGAACTGCCCCCGATGTCCACGCGATATTGCAGAGTCGCGTAAGCCAACACAACCCCACAACATCCAGAGCCCTAAGGAACTCAGGACGAATCTCATCCACCCCCGGAGCCCTGCCACCGCAGAGCTTTTTAACCACCTCGGCGACCTCAGCACCAGAGATTGGAGAGCCCGACCCAAAGTCCCCAGGCTCCGCTTCCTCAGTGGAAGACGTGCCAGTAGGATTGAGGAGGTCTTCGAAGTATTCCGCCCACCGACTCACAACATCCCGAGTTGAGGTCAACAGCACGCCATCCCCACCATAAATGGTGTTGGTCGCGTACCGCTTTCCCCCCCTGAGACGCCGGATGGTGGACCAGAATCGCCTCGAAGCCGTACGGAAGTCATTCTCCATGGCCTCTCCGAACTCCTCCCACGCCCGAGTTTTTGCCTCAGCAACCACCCGAGCCGCACCGAGCAATGCTTTATCATTTAGTAAATCTCTAACTCTATACAGCACTGCAATGGACCTAGATATTTTAGTTTTTACAAAATGTATGTGTTGTTTCCATGACAACCTATCATCAATAATTACCGTACACCCAAAAACTTCACCTCCCTTACCCTGCTTATCTCAATACCATCAATCTTAAAAGGAACATCAACAGTTATCTTTTTCTTACTGAATATCATATAATTGGTTTTATCCAGGTTCAACGATAACTTATTTAATTTAAACCAATTTTATATTTTAACAAACTCAATATTTATCAACTCAAACATTTGTTCCAAGTCTTTACCCAAACAAAAGAAAGTGTCATCAGCAAAAAGAACACATTTAAGGACACTGGACATCTTCATTAAATCATTTACATATAAAATTAACAACTTAGGTCCAAGTACAGAGCACTGTGGTACTCCAGATAAAACATTGCATAAATTAGATCTTGTATCGTGTATTTGAACAAACTGTTTTCTGTCTTTTAGATAACTAAATATCCCCTGCAATGCAGGTAAAGCGTAATGGGGAGACATATTTTTATCAAACATGCTGACAATCCTACAACAAGAAAAACCCAGAAAGAGTCTTCCAGATTATCTGTCCTGAATCAAATTTATTTTTCAATTCTTCATGCAGGGCAGTACAGTGTCACAACTGGTAGAGCTGCTGCCTCTCAGCGAGCAGGTCCCCAGTTCAAATCCTGGTCTTTCTGGGTGAAGTTTGCATGTTCTCTCTGTGCATGCATCAGTTTTCTCCAGGTACTCCAGTTTCCTCCCACAGACAAAAAACATGCATGTTAGGCTGATTGGTGACTCTAAATTGTCCCTAGGTGTGAGTGAGAGATTGAATGACTGGTTGTCTCAATTCTCTCTATGTGTCCCTGTGATGGACATGCGACCTGTCCGGGGTCTACCCTGCCCCTCGCACAGTGATGGCTGGGCATGGGCACTGGACCCCCATGACCCAAAATGGAAGAAGCAGGTAAAAGATAATGGATGGATGGAATTCTTTATGCAGCCTTCTGATTGCTTAAATATCTTGATTTTACCCTCTGTAAAAACAATTGTCCATCCCTGCTCTAGTGCAACAACCTCTTACATGAAAAGTCCTACAGAGGTTGATGGTCAGAGAGGGGTTTGGTTTAAGGGACTAAAAAAAATCCACATAAATCTGTAAAAACTGGAAATACTGAAGATACTTGTACCAGCAGAATCAGGGGCACTTTAAAGCATCAAACAAAAGTGGTGATTCTACCAGCCGAGCAATTTGAGAACAATCAGTGTGAATTGTTGAGGAGCTCCTCCTGGCAAGTCATTGGTATCAGTGTTCATGTCAGCAGCACTAAACATAAGGGGAGGGGAGGACAAAAAGGACAGGAAGCAAACACACAAAAACAGTGAGGTGAGAAGGTGGGCAGAGAGGGGGAAATGTTTGTGTTCAGATTAACTTCCCCACGTTGGAATTGACCGCAGAGCTTTTGGTTGATTGCCTCAATAATCTGCTCTGTTGACCATGTTTCAGCTCTCCTCTGAGCATTTCTGTCCACAAGTGGTCTGTCTCAATCAATCGATTCGCCAGAAGCTATCAGACTTTGTCGAAAAGACAAATAAGCTATTCAATACATGTAACTGCTCTGTATAACAAGGAAGGTCCAAAAATTGTGCAGCAGCGTTAACAAAAGTCATGAGTTACATTCTGTAGAGTAAAACTGTCAAAATGCCAACTTATGGCAAGGCTTACTGGGGTGTAAATGAATTAGACTCATAAAAGTGAAAGGAGAGTTAAAGAGGTCAAAAGTAGTAGTGGAAGGAGATATCCCTACACTGTAAGAAATGTCCGTAGAATTTACGGAGAAACTATGTAAAATCACAACATAAAAATACTGTAAAATGGAAAGCATAAATGTTTTGTTAAATTCACAGTTAACCTTTGTGAACTGTCAAACAATCTTTTTGCGTTGTTTGTACAACAAAAATGTGTGCAAATAATCAAATATATTTGTTAAAACTACAAATGGTGGTAAAAAACACAAAAAAATATTGTAATGGCCATAACAAAGCAATTTTGTTAATATGACATTTAAATGCTGGAAAAACTAAAGTTTTTATCGGTTTTTGAAAATACAAAATACAAAGGTAAATCACTTTACAACCTTATGCTGTACTTTTAACATGATTGATGGAAGAATAATGACAAAAATAAGTTTGCATTGAGCACGAGACCTGAGTTTGACTCCCGCTGAAAGCTTTCAACTACTGTACATTCAAAAAAGTAAACTCTGGATTGTTCAATGAAATAAACACATGCTAAACTTAATTAACATTACAGGTTCAGGTTCAGGTTCAGGTTACTTTATTTATACCCAAGGGTAAATGTGGTTTGCAGTGGTACAAAGCATACATCCATCCATGCGCACACACAAATAAAAACAGTAAAAACATTTAGTAAAAACACTTAAAAGAAACTATAAACAGATAATGTTGCACATAACAGTGTTAAGGCTCCCCAAATCATATGTAAAATGAAAAATAAAAACATTTAACCACTAAAAGCTTCAACGTTATTCCGTTTGTTCATTTCAGTAACAGCAGTGGGAACAAAGCTATTTTTAAAACGTGTTGTCCTACATTTCGGGACTAAAAACCTCCGACCAGAGGGAAGAAGCTGAAACTCTCCATACAGGGGATGAAGGACATCTTTTAAAACAGAAGAAGCTATCCTCTGTACCTGACTAACATACATGGATGTTACTGAGGTTAGGGTTCCTCCGGTCAGTTTAGATGACAGCTTAACAATCTGCTGAAGGGAATTCTTTCCTCTCACTGTAGTGTGACCAAACCATGAAACCAAGGAAAAGGATAAAACAGATTCAATAAAAGCACGGTAAAACATGGTCATTATGGTTCGGTCAATATTAAAATGACTGCATTGTCATTTTAAACATAACACACTTTAGTAAGTTTTTTAGTAAGTTTAGTAAGTTCAACTTAGAATTTAAACTTGTTATAATTAAAAAACTGTCTTTGTTTTATACAATATAACTCAGCTGCTTTACCCTGATGCATGCTCAATGCATGCTCAGCTCAATCAATGCTGCTGCTTTAGTTCAACAAGCTGAATTGTCCATTTACAAAATCCCGTATCATATCGCGGTAAGAAGACATCTCGATCTCGCGCATGCTCAGAACAGAACCACACATCAGGGCCGGATCTACAATACGGGCACACCGGGCGCGTGCCCAGGGGCCCGACAGCTCAAGGGGGCCCTCTGCTGGCCAGGAGTGAGCAGTTCAGCCTGGCAGAAAAGTTTTTTTTTTATTTATTTATTTTTTTTATTGTCGCTAGACGTAGATAAAACAAGGCTTTGTCCTCAATTTTCCTTATTATCCAACCCAAATAAAATAAAAAGTTGTTTTTCAAAAACAACTCATAAGTGTCTTTTAGTTTGTTGACATGACGTGTATGATTGGAAGCAGACGGCAATGCACACACTCAGTCCGGTTGGTGGCGGTAATGTGCTTAAAATAAGTTTGCCAACCGCCAATAAACAATAGAAGAAGAAGAAGCAGCTCTGCTCTGTGACCAATGAGCTGACAGCCCTTTTACACACGTGATTGAAACTACAGAATCCGGCTCATCTCATTGGTCCAGTCTTGGCAGTTTACGGAAGACACGGCGCGACAGGATTTGAAGAAGAAGACAGCATGGACGCGAGCGGCAAGCATTCAGGGGATTTAAACAGTGAACATAGATCACCTTCGAGCCTACTCCCCCCAGGAAAAAAAAAGAAACGGCTGCAAAAATACAGAGTCGAGTGGGAAAAGGAATGGTGTCACCAGACGACAGAAACATCGAAGCTGGACCGTAGGAGCAACGAGCTAACATGCTAACAGACCTTACTGTAAGATGGACGGGTGGCTGGTGTCACCAGACGGCAGAAACAGAGGAGCTGGACCGGAGGAGCAACGAGGTAACATGCTAACAGACCTTACTGTAAGATGGACGGGAGGATGTCATGTGTGGCTGGAACGCGTGAATGATAAAGGCTACAAAGCGAACTGTACTGTTTGCAAGCATACTTTTTCTGTAGCCCATGGTGGACAGTGTGATGTGAAACAGCATGCTTCTGCAGTTGGACACATAAGAAACGTGAAAAAGAACAAAACCAGGAGAACCCTTGAAGAAGTGGAGAAGATCACTGAAAGTCTTCACCTGGTTGGCAGGTAAAAATTCAATAATTTGTAGTGGTGAACCATGTTTAATTATTGATAGTTATAAACAAAAGTGTACAATTGACACGTACAAATAAGTACATAATTGTGAATTTAAGAGATTGCTAAAAGTGATTTTTTTGAAGGAATATGAAAAATAACATAAGAATTTATTTGAGTTGTTAAAGTTGATGTAATCTTACATTTGGTGATGCAATTAATTTTGTTCTTTGATAAATCATTGTTGTGAGTTTATTTGGGTAAAAAAGGGGCAGAGATTATAAGATTATTCTTCATCTGCTGCCTTTCATTTTATTTTGAATGTATGTTTTTTATTTTTTATTGAGTTGTTGACTTTGTTTTAGTGAAATGAATGAATTTTAATAAATAAAATAAAAATAAATAAATTTACTTTACACTATGCAAACATACAACCTTGTCCATCTTTAAAAAAATCACAGTTCATATAGGTAATTAATAAATACATTTCAAAATGTAGTTTACACACAATGCTAAATTTATAAATATAAACAATACACGTTTTTCCATTTATTTATCACTACATAACCTAGGCTATGTGTCACTAATGAACTTTAACACCTTTTGGCAGGCTAAACATGTATGGATGAGCTGTATGAGGAATGTGTGACTGCAAACAGCCTGATAGACCACCTCACCTCAGGAGAAAGAAAGGTGGCAGTCCCAGGAAACAGCAGAGAAGTGGATGCAAGTTCTTCAGGCAGCTGACCTCCCCAACAGAACACCTGAACTCACACCTGGCCTCAAATGCTCCCATCATTCATGGTTGAGCAATGGCTAAGCAGTTCCATGTGATCCAGGTTTGAACTTGAGAAAAACATCATACAGACTGTCTACCTACACTTCAATCAAAGTAAGGGAATTCTTTTTCTTCTGCTTCGAGCTTTCTTAGAGCTCATGGACTTGTTTTTCATGCACGTGGACATGGACTGCACACCAAGGCACTGGTGTCACTATGGTTGCAACATGTTTCTGATGGATGTGATTTGCTGCTGGTTTGCTGCTGATTGATGTCAATGCTGTAGCTGCTGCTCTTTCAGAAGTGTTCATGTTTGACTTCATTTGCTGATGAAGGATGGATGGATGGATGTGATGCTGAATGATGTCAATACAGTAGTATTATATATACAATACAGTCAATACAATAGTTCATTCATTCATTCATTCAACCTTTATTTATACAGGCTAGCCTCGTTGAGTCACGGGGACTCATTTACAAGAGGGACCTGTCTCACTCACACCAAACAACCATCCACTCTCACACTCACACCTAGGGTCAATTTAGAGTCACCAATCAGCCTAACAAGCATGTTTTTTGGTCTGTGGGAGGAAACCGGAGTACCCGGAGGAAACCCACGCATGCACGGGGAGAACATGCAAACTCCACCCAGAAAGGCCCCGGACCGGGATTTGAACCGGCAACCTTCTCGCTGAGAGGCAGCAGCTCTACCAGTTGTGCCACCGTGCTGCCCAATATATATATATTATATATATATATATATATATATATATATATATATATATATATA
>JBBPBX010015008.1:12187-50086 GCA_038048925.1 Garcialebias charrua
AATTATGTAAATTTCTAATCTCCGATGGTGATACAGTTATAGAAAAGTAAAACAGAAATATACAGGCTTACTAAAATTACAGGTAGCATGCACTCAAAATCCAAAATATCACCATGGCTCAAATAATTGTTCACATTTTTAGACTGACAGGCTGCATGCTGCATCTTCATGCACGGGGGGCTAATTGCGGAAAAGGTGGTAGAAAGTAGTGTGCCACCACCTGCTGTGATCCAAGTACACAAAAGTGTCAGATACCACACAACTAAAGATAGCTCTGAGGGAACCAGGTCACTGCATTATTTTTCAAAATGCAACATGCTGCTTTCAGACAGCATTCCATTTCTAAACTTGCATTTACTGTTTACTCTCAAATAAAAAAAATGGAATGTGTTTTATTTATCAACATGACAGAAAAGTAGCAGCATGAAGCCTGCTGTAAAACCACATGCCTTTAATGTTTGTCCAAATTTTGTAAACAAGAATACTGTAAAAATGTATATGATCAGTTAGCAATACTGTACAGTACAAAGATAGTAAGACAATGGCCCTCATTCATGAAACTGTTCGTATTCTAATCCTACGTTTCTCCTACTTTTGTTCTTACGAAGCGTTCGTAAGAACATGCCACGTCAGATCCAACAAACTCTTCTATGATGAGGAAACGTGTGTAAATGGCTGCGTAAACATGATGAATCCCACCTGTTCTAATCAGCTGCGCGTGCCCGCGGAAATGTCATTTACATAAATTCCACCCCTCAAAACACCATATAAGGATCTAGTTTCCTGCCTCTGACAGCAGGAAGTGTCCATTCATTCAAACTCAAGAAGTAAAAAGAAGAACTTTACGCTCTGAGTTCTGCTCAGAACGGCTGGAGGTGGTCGCGCACTGCTACCCCCCCCCGCTCCCGCTCCCCCCCCGCAAGTGTCGGATGTGTTCTTGAACAGAAGCATTTTATATATGACGAGTAGGGATGAGGACATGTTGTTTAAAGTGTCTCGAAACTACAGTTCACTTCATATTAATATGGTGCATGTTCTCCCGTGGGTCATACTGTATCAGACATCAAGAATAAATGGTTTGATCTGAAAATGGCTTCAGAAAAACGTCTCGCCGCAGCACGGACAGCAGGTGGTCAGGAGGTGGTCAAGGAATGTTGTGCCGACATGACAGCAGGAGGAGGTGCTCGCGCCGTGAGTGGCACGGGTTGGAGGTGGTCGCGCTGAGCGATGCACGGGTTGGAGGTGGTCGCGCTGAGCGTGGCACGGCTGGAGGTGGTCGCGCTGAGCGTGGCACGGCTGGAGGTGGTCGCGCTGAGCGTGGCACGGCTGGAGGTGGTCGCGCTGAGCGTGGCACGGCTGGAGGTGGTCGCGCCGAGGGTGGCGCATGGCGTGGTGGTGCGTGATTTTTATTAACCCCGGGGCACGGGCGCCCACGCGCAGGTGGCGCGGTGGTGGACGAGGGGCGGGGGTGCGGGGGGGGGTTTGAAGCCGCTTCATTTTAATTTAACCAATATGTGTCGTTGCATTTAATTGTTTTTATGCTCTAAATATTCTCTAAATAACGAAATATGAGGTTATTAGTGGAGAAAAGGCCAGCAGACTACTGTTCGTAAAATATACGACAGGTCCGGACCACACGTAGATTTTGTTCGTATCTGAAAAAAATCCTAGGATACGAAAATATTGTTGGATGCCACAAATGATCCTAAATCACTCGTAAGCACAGTTTAAGCACAAATCTGTGCGTACGAACGGTTCATGAATGAGGCCCAATATCACAGAATACATGCTTAAGCAAAATATTTGTAATGTAAGGTAAATTATCAGTGTTATGGTAACCTGGGGTCCTTTCAAAGATTAGGAACACTGAAGTTTCCTAGAGATTTAAGACATAGGATAGTATATTACTGATTTTAAAGCAGGAAGACGGACGCTAAACTGAAAGTTATGCACCATAACTCATGTTCCCTGAAGGAAGGGAATGAGGTGCAACATACTTGCTATGGGAATTGCGCCCCTGCGTGATTACCTGAAGGAATACATTCACGCCTTTACGGCTAGGGCGTCAACGTCGCGCCAGAGGCCCCGCCCTCTGGGTACTTAAGTGCTGACGCCCATCCATCTTTCTCCAAAATTGCACTTCACCGAGCTTTCAGCATTGAAAAGGGCCAGATATGTTGCACCTCATTCCCTTCCTTCAGGGAACATGAGTTATGGTGCATAACTTTCAGTTCCCTTTCAGTCAAGTTCTCTCGGTGCAACATACTTGCTATGGGAACATAATTCATTCACGCCGTTGAAATGCTCAGCAAAATGCATGTGAGAACATCCGCCTTAAAAAGACAGGTATTTCCCAGCTGCTTTCTACAAGATATGTAGAGAGCACAGAGAGAGTTGATGTTTCAACTGGGCATATAGATAAACAACAGCAGCTAGAGACAGCCTAAGCGTGCTCCACTAGTGTGAATACTCATCATCTCCTTTTTCTCTCTGGAACAACCTGAGAAACAGGAGGAGCAAGGGACCCATTACGTCACAAGTAATTGGGTGACAAATGTGGAGGTAGAAAACCCAGGTCAAGCACAGGGTAACCTCCCAAGTCCCTCGGGTGAAAACTCTTGTCTTTTTCTTTTTATATATAGGGCACGACAAGTGGGGGCCATCCTGATGTTGGAGATCAGTTAGGGGGAGGAAAAACCCTTCCATTAAACATCTCCTAGGCAAAACATAAACACCAAGTGGTACCCTTGTGTATGTTGTAACTGTTTGTTTTGGGATAGAGCACCAAAGCCTTAGGCTATCAGCTAGTTCCCTTCAAAGGCCAGGCTAAAAGTTGCCACAACCCTGGACGTGGGTGTAGAAGCTGCCCACATGCCTGAGTCAGCAGATTCATGTGAGGAGGCAATTGCCATGGTATCCCTAATAACATTGAAATCAACTCCGGGAACCACAGTTTCTGTGGCCATCTGGTGGCTATGAGGATCAGGGAGAGAGCTCGCTGGCGCACACATTCCAGTGTCGCTCCGATCAGAGGGACAGGTGGAAAGGCATAGTAGAGCATCCTTGCTGGCCAATCATGTGCCAGAGCATCCATTCCCAATGGTGCGTCTGTTTCCCTCAAGGATAAGTAGAGGTCACACTGTGAGCTAGCCGTGCAAGCGAACAAGTCCACAGAGGCTCTCCCAAATCGTGAACAGACCTGTTCCACAATCCGTAGGTTCAGGCTCCATTCTGACGCCAAGAGAGGCCCTCTTGAGAGGGCATCTGCTCCATAATTTAGATCACCAGGAACATGAGTCACCCTAACTGACAAGATTCTTGGAGCACACCACGTGAACATCCTCTACGTCAGTCTGAGGAGGGCCCGAGACCTTGTCCCTCCCTCTCTGTTGATGAAGGACACTGTGGTCCTGTTATCTGATTTCACCAGGATGTGCTGTCCAGCAATCAGACCTTTACTGAAGAAGTATTTTAATGACAGGAATACGGCCAGCAACTCCAGGAAGTTGATATGTAATCTCGCTTCCCGTTCATTCCAAAGGCCGCGGGCGTTCTGATTTCTGCAGATCGCTCCCCATCCTGTTTTAGAGGCGTCCGTCGTGATTACTACACGAGATGACACCTTTCCCCGTGAGACCCCTTCCGTGAAAACGGGCAAGTCTCTCCAAGATTCCAGGGCCCTCGGGCACTCTGAATCTGTCCTAACCTTTCCTGATTGATTAGTCAGGGCAGGTTGGGTCTGTCGGTTTAGCCATACTTGTATGGCCCGCATTTTCAGTAATGCATGTGGCACACAGGGAATGGCTGCAGCCAAGAAGTCTAAAAGGCGTTGGCACGTTTTCATAGGGACCCGTTGGTCCAGTTTAAATCTTTCCAGGTAACGGCGAATGGAGGAAACTCGTTCCTGCGAGAGCCATGCTCTGTACCGGACAGTGTCGATCTGTACTCCCAGAAATACAGTAACCCATGATGGAGTTAGATCACTTTTTTGTAGGTTTATGACAAAACCGAGAGACTCCAGGTGAGAGATCACCCTATAGGAGTGTGACTGGGCCTGCATTCTGCTTCCAGCCAGAATCAGCAGGTCATCCAAGTAATTCATGACCCTGAGTCCTTGATTCCTAAGGGGGGTCAGGGCTGCATCCAAACATTTAGTAAATGTACGAGGAGCAATCTTTAAACCGAAGGGTAAGGCTTTGAATTCATAAGCGTTCCCTTCGAACGCAAAGCGGAGGAACTTTCTGTGTTTCCTCTACACGCCTATGTGGAAATAGGCATCTTTTAAATCCATTGTACATGCATAGTCTCCTGGTCTCACAGACTGGAGAACTTGCCGTAGTGTAACCATCTTGAGCTTAAAGGTTTTAATTCTTTTGTTGAGAACCCTGAGATCCAAAATCGGTCTCAGGGAATGATCCTTTTTGTGTACCAGGAAGTATTTGCTGTAATGGCCAGAGCGTAGTTTGCGTCCTGAGACCAAACTAATCACTCCCTTTTGCAACATCGTCAAAACTTCCTCCCTCAGCACGTGTGCACGTGTAGGGTTAATCTTAGATTGCAGTGCCCCTGTGAAGTGGGGCGGTCTTTTTGTGAACTACAACTTGAGCCCGTGACATATCGTTGTCATGACTCAATCATTTGGTAGACATGCATTCCAGGCCTGCACATGCGCGCTGAGCCTGGAAGGCATGCTGAATTGCTGCTTGTCGTGTTTTAGCGCTGGAGGGGTGGCCTTTGACCCCCCTCGCGCTCTTTCGAGCAGGCTGGTCGGCCCAACAGAAGATATTGCGAGATCTGACCGTCTCTGGCAGAGCTTGTGTATCTTGCTGTGGTTCATAGTTTGACCACATGGTTTGTGTTTTATAAAAATGGGACTCGAGTCAAGAACCAGGGCAGTCTGTGCTTTGGTACTTTTATTTTTGTACATGCCTGAAACAGTGTTTGTTTTGTTTACACATACAGTAGGCGAGTCATGTTTGGTGCGCGCATACATGTCACCAGCTCCTCGTAGTATTTTACAAGTAGAGACTGGGCTCAAAATGTTAGGTTCCCGTACCACGTGGGTGGGCAAACCTGTAAAATTACCAGTTCGTCCTGCTTCATCAGACCCGAATCTGAGTTCCGCATGGGGTCACTGAAGAGGACCTCGGCCAGTACTGGAAAGTTTCACTGTCACCAGCGGTTCTCTTCCGTGGGAGGCCACGCATATCTTCCTTTGGGGGTGCAAAGCTTTTCCTTGGCAACCGCTCGCTGAGGGCTTCTGCCTGTTTGCATCTTTGTTCCAGCATGGCCTGGACGCGTTCCAGGGCTCCCCCGAAGAGTCCCGTCGACTCGACCGGGTGCTGGAGGAAAGTGGACCTCTGGTTTTGCAGGAGGTCTGACACTGTTAGCCAAAGATGGCGCTGGGCAACAACTATTTCCGCCATTGCTTTGCCTTGGGAAATGGCTATTGTCCCCATTATGCGGAGCACGAGGTCAGAGGCACGGTAGGCCTCCTCCATGGCCTCCGTTGTGGCCTGCTCGTTTTTTGTTACCTGGATATCCTGTAGTTTTTCTGCCAGGTATGCCTACACCATGGTTGATGCATTCATTGCGTGAGCCGCGAGGCTCTGAGCCTTGTAGCACTTCTCAAGTTGTTCCTCTGAAGCATGGCAGGCCCTGCTTTGTAGCGCTGGTTTTGTCCCCATGGCTGCGAGGGCCAGGTGAGCCATCAGAGTCTCCTCTATCAGGGTTGCGCTGGCGAGGCCCACTGTCTCCATTCCTGGGACATCAAGGAGTCGGGATAGTGGCAACGTGATGGGAGCTCCGGGTTCCGCCCAGGAGCGTTTGAGCTCCATGAGGAAGTCCAGAAAAATGGGCATTTTTTGCGACGTTGTCGGCTGCTTTGCATAGAAGTAGTTTCCCGCCAGCCTCGTAGCCTGTTGGCGAGGCGTGGGGTCTGGCCACGTGACCTGCAGGGCATCCGCCGCCCTATGGCACAGGTCGAACAGAGCAGGGACCGACAAGTCCGGTTCCGGTAGGATTTGCGCCAGGTTCTGGGAGGAATCCACACTTTCTCCTCTGTAACCGTATTCAACGTCTTGGTCAGACACTTTGGGCATCAAGTCATCGATGGCAACTGAGGAGTCCGACACATTGTCCTCTCCGATTCGACCGTTGCATTCAAGGGTCATGTTCTCAAGCTCCAGTTCGGGAGCGAGCAGCTTTGTGCGACGTGTGACCTTCTGCGCTGCGGGCTTAACCATGGATTTAGTCAACGCATCCCCACGGCGTTTCCTCACTACCGCCGACATTGGACGGCAGTGGGAGCAGGAGTCTGGGAATTCCAGCGCTTTCCTCGCATGCAGAATCCCTAGGCAGACAGGATAGACCTCGTGGATGTCTGTCGCCGAGAGGGAGTAGCCGTATCCGCTGGTGCATGGGCGCGAGTGAAGGCTCGTTGTCCTGTTGGTTTTCTTCTTCTTTGTCCTCCGTTTTCCCTTCTCGGGAGCCATGTCGGGAGACGAGAAGCGTCAAAGTTGGTCCTAGTTTCCTTTTGTTTGAAGCCGTCCTCTCCGTCGTCTTGCTTTCGCTGGTTAGCCTGCTAATGGTTAGCAGGGGTTGTGACGCAGTTAGCGCGTCGAGCAAAGCAGCTGCGGAAAGAGAAGAAAACTTCGAAGTAAGTAGAAAAACGCTGGACTAGCTTTTGCCAGCCCAGCAGTACACAGGACAATTTCTCTGTACGCTCAGTGTAGGGAGCAAGCTCAACTCAATCGAGCGATGCGACAACAGAGAAGTCCCACGAAGTTCAGGTGTTAAGCGAGGTGAAGGACAAAAAAGAGAAAAATGGATGGGCGTCAGCCACTTAAATACCTAGAGGGCGGGGCCTCTGGTGTGACGCTGATGCCCTAGTCGTAAAGGCGTGAATGTATTCCTTCAGGTAATCGCGCGGGGGAGCAATTCCCATAGCAAGTATGTTGCACCGAGAGAACTTGACTGAAAGGGAACATTATTTGAATGTCCTCCTTTTTTTTTTTGATTAGAGGTAATGTGGGTAAATATATGGCATCAAATTATATTTTGGTCAGAGCACCAACATTGAAGATTATGAAATATTGTAATGTTTGTTAATTAAAATCGTTGTTCTCCAACTGCCACGCAGATTTAATGTTTCTGGCTGATGTCATTTAAAAAAAATGTAATCTTCCTCAGCTCATACATGTGAAAAAAAAAAAATCCTGCTGCATTTTCATTTTTCCAGTTTTTTATCCAGTTTTACGTATGATCTTTTTTTTTAATCAAATTTGGCAAACCACCAACATGTTTTAATTACCAGATTCAAATATATTATTAAAATATTCTTGTTTAAAATGTTTTATTTTTTATTTTTTTACAATTGCTACTTCTGACCTGTCAACTTCCATTGTGTTGTGTTTTGAGTGTTTGGTCCCCATCATCAAAGCTCTACATGGTTATTGGTAACTGTATCTGGATAATATGAGAATTTAATTAAATGTGCATTTTTATTTGTAAACTTTTGCAAGTCCATCTGTAGCACATTTTCCACTGCTGCAATGGATTCCTACTTTGTTCAGACTGTTGCTGTTCCTCAGGTGTAGCACTGTAGGACTTCCAGTTTTTTCCTTACAGCTCTTCGATACCTACAGGTTCACTCCTGCAGACCATTATCCCATTGACCTGTGGCAGTTGAGGACTTCACTTTGATGCTGGTGCATTATATAGCTACAGTAGTTGTGTTGCTGGCCACTTTAATATTCCTAAGCGTTTTGTAAAAACTGAATCCTTGTGTCGTACGCGTTTCATCTTCCACCTCTGCAGTCATGTGCCTTGGACCTCCCTGGTTTCACCATAAGCTGCCTAGTGATTTCTACAGTTGTTTCTTGCCTTCCACCTCCTGCTCACCAATCAATGCAACCTTTCTGTGACATCCTTGTTTATAAGTACTGAAACTATGGACCCTCACCCATGTGAGAAACTCTTCCTCCAACAGTAAGAGATAAACTACATTTTGAACCATCCTGAAGGAGTCAAGCCACCATATTAACTCATCTTCATTCTCCAGGGTTCCAGTTCCTCACAACTGAGTTGCATTTAACTGTTGATTTTCACTTTGTAAATAAACACTTAATTATTCTCTGGTCTTGGAGTTGCACTTTTTAGTCACTGACTATCTGGGTATTGAGTAAATCTTTACAAGCACTAGTATTTTATGTACAGTATGAGTTTCAACCAGACTAAGGCTAGCTGAGTGTTTAAATAAGTTGCTCCCTAATGAGAGAGTTAGGGGTTTGATTCCAGCACTAGGCAGTCATTTGTTGAAGTTTAACTGCGCAAGACACTGAACCCTTCATTGCCTCTGATGTGTATCCCATTGGTGTATGAATGTGATCTAAACCGCTGATTAGTCTCTATAGAAAGATTTATTCAAATGAGCTTTGTAGCAATACAGCGCTGTACTGTATAGGCTAAATGTGTGTGTGGATTGGTAAATCAGAATCAGCCTTTATTGTCATTGCACTGAAGCACAACAAAAATTCCATTTCAGTGCAGTCCGTCAGTACAGTCCGTCCAAAGAAACACAAACAACCAGAGGCCATCAAAGGCAGTGGGTTACAACATAGACATGGTAAGACTTGGGTTCCAGAGGCTGCAGCCTCATGAGGTGCTGCCTTTTTTGTTAGATAAGGAAAAGGAACACAAGGGAAAGAAGAGGTAAAAAAATATATCTCACACTGTGTCCCTACCAGGACACAGTGTGAGGTTGCAAAAACCCTCAGCAGAAGCAGGGGGAAGGAGCGGGAGAAAAAAGTGTCCGCTTTCATCGAGAGCAAGAAGGAAGTAATGAAAGTAATAAAGAGTAAGTAATAATAAAGAAATGAGGGTACATATTGTGTTGGAAAGTGCTTGAAGTTAACTGATAGTCTGGAAAGGTGCTATACAGGTAGTCCTCGACTTAAGACGGAATTCCGTTCCTACACAGCGTCGTAAAGCGAATTTCGACGTAAGTCGGAACATACGTACATACTAAAAATAATAATAATAATACAGGACTGTACAGTTACCAAGCACTTAGCCTATCCTAACAGTTTTTAAAGATGAAGGAGCAAGTTGAATCATCTCCCTCCTCCCTAGCAGGCTCCATTCACATAAGGGCGCTAGCTGGCTAACTAGCTTGCTGTACAATGGCCTATCTCCATCCGTCCGTCCAACCAATATTTGTTTACGACGTAAAACTGCCGTCAGCTCGGTCCATCTGCCATATTCCGTTGTAAAACCGGCGTCAATCTCTATCCAGACCGTTTAATCTCTGCCTGTACTCTACTGGTTCTGCCGTGAAACTCCATCCAGAGCGGGTATTTCTGTGTTTTTCTGCCGTTTCTGCCGTCAAAACTGCTTCTGCCGTCAAAACCGGAAGGAACTCGGTTTTCAAAATAAAAAATTTCATTTTTAAATATTTTTTTTAAATGGAGATGCATGTTGTTACCGCGAAACATTGTAACTCGAGGCCGTCGTAAGTCGAGGGCTATCTGTATATGTATAGTCTGTTTAACTACCAGTGTGGAGTTGTGCTCAGCCAGAGGTAGGTGCTTTCTTAAATTTAAATTGTAGTTATTTGCAAAAAACACCAGCACCATTGAATGACACTGTTTTGTAACTGGCATAATTTGTTTAACAGTGTTTCTGTATTATTGTGACTTTATAACAGGTTACTCAAGCATAACATATGATCAAGTTCTGAGTAAATCTACAATACCAGTAAATATACGCAAGCAGACATAACCCAACCAATTTTCTTGCATCCTGAAAAAAAAAAGAGAAGTCTGTTCTGAGTCTGGCCTTTTATACAGCTTCCTTCTCCGTACACTGGAATGCTGTTTGTCCTCACAGCTGCCTCTCTGCCAACCAGTACTGCCTCTTCCACTCCCCACTTCTTGCTTCGCTCTGGCAAGCTAGGTCGCAACTGTCCCGCATGCCATGTCTCCTGAATGTGGGAACAAAGCTCAAAGGGAGTGAGGCGAAAACGGAGCTCTTAAGTGAGTCAGGCCCAGTCAGGCAGGATGGCTGGAAATGTCTTCCCCTTTGATTCCTCAGGGAACAGAGACAGAAAACAAATGGAGTTTGACTCCCTTATTTTCCCAAAGTCCTGGAGGTGACCTGCTACTGCAGAACGCAAGTTGGAGAGCTGTTTGCTGCCTTGATGCTCAGATATCTGTTGATTTGTCAGCCTGACACAATAGATATGGACCCCTCCCCACCACCACCCTCAACTGTCCCTCATCCCCATTTGATTCTACCACAGCAAAGCCTGCTCAGTGCCACTGCTGACAACTCAGTTGGCCTGTTCACACAGCGATGACCCAGTGAGTAATTGGTCAATAGAAGTCGGCAGGCATCGACTTGTGTGGCTTCGCAGGCTGTGATGAGTCCTTATGTGTTCGCCCTCACTCGTCATGCTGTGGACATACGCGCCTGCAAAAAAGAAAAACAAAATCCTGAGGGATTAAGTGATTATTATCAGACAAGTAAAAATATCCAGTGAATAATTACAGCGACTATAACACATGCTCTCACATTTTTCTTTCTGCAGAGGCAACGTGTACATAACAAATATTCTGTCTGCAGAGTGGCTGCCAGCAGGCTTAGCCCCTTTAGCTGCTGGCAAACAGAAAGGTTTGGCTACTGGTTATCGCAGTGCTACATCTCGGCAACTGGATGGCCAATTATGGCAGATGAATAAAGGACTCCCATTTTAGCACATATGAGTATTAAAGTCTACATTCTGCATTGTGTCACTGATCTGGATGCCAAGCAGGATAGACAGAAAGGAAGTGGAATGGCAGAGCTACAGGTAGAAGTTCAAAACTGTGGTTCCTTTATACACATGCAGACAGCACATCATAGATGTATGTGTGTGGCAACAATTCATTTCACACTGATTTACTCTGCCATCCCTGCAGTGAGATGCAACACACCTGCTGCTCATGTTTTTCATTAATTAATGCATACAAGGTTAGAGTGCAACACAGTATGAGGCGCATTATCAATGCAGAGAATACAGGCATCTGAACACAGAAGAAAAAAAAAGTCTCACACCAGTATTATAAGTGGATGAAGGAGATTGTGTTTCTTGGGTGACACATTGGCTAGAGTTGTCGCCTCAGTGCAAAGGTTGCAGGATTGTCTCCTGGCACCTTTCAAGATGGACTTTGCATGTTCTCTTCATGCACCCGAGGATATGTCAGTTTTGTCCCAGAGACCAAAAACTTGCATGTTAAGATAACTGGTAACTCTAAATTGTCCCTACATGTGAGTCAGAGTGATTGCTTCTTAACCTTGTTTGTTTCCATGTGTCCCAGTGATGGACTTGTGACCTGTCCAGGCTGTACCACACTTTTGCACAGTGGCAATAGGTACAGCACAAAGTTTATAGCCATTAAAAAAAAGTTCTCAAACATTTTTTATGAAAGAAATAAAAATAATAATTTCTATTCTCTGATAATCCAAGATGGTGTAGTGGCAGGGCTTTCGACTTGGGACCCGAAGGACGTGGGTTCTCGTCCCGGCCACTACACACCTTGGGGTGTCTATGAGTGCACATCTAATTCTCCAGCTCCCCGGGCGCTTTCTATGGCTGCTCACTGCACCACCTGGTGGTGGTTGGGTTAAATGCAGAGACGAATTTCGTCTGTGTATGGGAAACATACGCAGATGACAGGAAAAGACATTATTATTATTATTATAATCATACAGGAATCTGCACATGACTGGACTATATAGCAGATACAAATCTGGTGTTTCACAAACCAATGACAAATTCTTGTAGGGCTTTTCATGTGACCAAATTGACTTGGACTAAAGAGATTGTGCTTGAAATTGATAAATATGTAATATTTTCTGCCGTTAGCTTTCTATTTTCTTTGTCTAATTACACATATGATGATTATAATTTATTTAAATGTATTTTCTCTTAGAAATATCACATTGGCCCTCATGCACAAACCGTTCGTATGCACAGATTTGTTCTTATACTGTTCGTACGAGTGATTTAGGATCATTTGTGGCATCCAACAATGTTTTCGTATCCTAGGATTTTCTTCAGATACGAACAAAATTTACGAGTGGTCCGGACCTGTCGTATATTTTAGGAGTGTCAGTCCGCTGTCATCCAGACGGATTTTCTCCACTAATAACCTCATATTTCGTTATTTAGAAAATATTTTGGGTTTAAAAAAGGCGTCTAGACCAGTGAGACCAGCAGACCCACCAGTCTGGACCACTTTTTGCGACACACGTGCACTCTGAGTCCAGGAACAGGGGTTTTTGTTTCCAACATCGCACAGAAAGGATGTGGGGCTTTGTGCTGCAAAACATGTTGGCACGCATCTTGCGCAGCATGGCATCTATTGTCCATCATGTCCTGACCACCTCCTGTCCACCTCCTGTCCACCTCCTGTCCACCTCCTGTCCGTGCTGCGGCGAGACGTTTGTTTGAAGCCATTTTCAGATCAAACCATTTATTCTTGATTTCTGATACTGTACGACCCACGGGAGACAAAACATATGCACTACAATATTAATATGAAGTTAACTGTAGTTTCGAGACATTTTAAAATGCTTCTGTTCAAAAACACATCCGACACTTGCGGGGGGTGGGGGGCAGCGGTGCGCCACGGCTCTTCTGAATAAGTGAAACTACACAGTTGTTTACACTAACATTAAAAATATTTGACCATCCGACACCTGCAGGGGGGGGGGGGGGTAGCCACAGCGCCACTGAGAGCAGATCTCCGAACGCGTGAAGTTCCTCCTTTTACTTCATGAGTTTGAATGAATGGACACTTCCTGCTGTCAAAAGGCAGGAAGCGTGGCCTTATATGGTGTTTTGAGGGGTGGGAATTATGTAAATAACCTTCACGCGTGCACGCGCAGCTGTTTAGAACAGGTGGGATTCATTAAATTTACGCACTGCATTTACACACGTTTCCTCATGATAGAAGACTTTGTTGAATCTGACGTGGCATGTTCGTACGAACGCTTCGTACGAACAAAAGTAGGAGAAAATTAGGATAAAAATACGAACATTTTCGTGCATGAGGGCCATTGTCTCTTATCTCTTTCCACCTGGCACACGTAAATTTAAACTCACCCTTGGGCTTGAGAACAGTCCCTTGGACTCTGTGCTATCATATTTGCAGTATATTTTAACTCTTAGAGCAGAGGAACAGTAAGTTTTCATTCATTCAACCTTTATTTCAACAGATTAATCTCATTGAGCCTCAAGGCCTCATTTACAAGAGTGACCGGCTACAAACTAAAGAATGATGACAACAGCAACAGTAGAAGGTTCCTTAAACAATCAACAATAGACAAACATAAGAGAGAAATACAGATTTTTTTTAATTTTTTTACAAATTAAAACAAAAATAAAAAATCAAAGTATCAAAACATTAAAAGGTAGATGTAGAAAATCAGAAACAGGAACATATTTGCATTGGTTCCCTTTCAGTTCGGTCTCTCGGTGCAACATACTTGATATGGGAATTGCGCCCCCGTGCAATTACCTGAAGGAATACATTCACACCTTTTACGGCAGGGGGTGTCACCCCGCGCCAGAGGTACCGCCCTTTAGGTACTTAGGCGACTGACGCCCCTCCAACTGTCTCTTTTTGCCCTTCACCTCACAAAAACCTGAACTACCTCTCTTCACGGGACTTCTCTGCTGCTCCATCGCTCAACTTGAGGTGAGCTCGCTCCCTGCACAGAGCGCACAGAGAATTTTTCCCTGCGTACTGCTGGCCTAGCGAAAGCTAGCCTAGCACATTTCTATAACCTCAAAGTTTTTTTCTCTCATCTCTCCACAGGTTGCTTCACTCCACGAAGTTATAACTGCGCCACAACCGCTACCCTGGCTAATCATACTTAGCGGGCTAGCCAGCGAAAGCGACACAACGGAGGAGACACATGAAAAAAGAAGAAAAAGGATTCTGGAAGGTCTCGCTCGCCTTATCTCGGACATGCCTCCGGAGAAGGGAAAGCGAAAGACAAAACTTCAAAGGAAAGCCAGCGGGACGGCGAGCCCAACCTCGCGCGCCTGCCCAGTGGCTGTGGATTTGCTCTCGCAGCGACGGACACCCATGAGGCCTGTCCAGTCTGCCTGGGTATATTTCATGCAAGACAAGCTCTGGACGCGCCCGACTCTTGCCCACACTGCAGCCAGATGCTGGATGCGGTGCTACGGCATCGGGTGGACCTCGTGGCTAAGGCCATGGGAAGCTCAGCTGGTCCACAGGACCCAGACACCACGGAGACCCTCACTCCGACCCCAGAGCTCGAACACATGGCTCTACACGACAGCACGCGCGTCGAATGGGGCGACAACCCTGACCCGCTTGCTCCCATGGTGGACCTAACAGTCGAGTTCGACACCAGAGGCATGATGAATGAAGACGAGATCTCCATCTCAGCCTCAGGCGAATTTTCAGCGGAGGAACCAGAACTCGATATCGAGGATCCAGGAGAGGACCTCCCCAGGACCCCGATACCTGCGCTCCCTGAAACGGACTTCTCCATCCCGGCCCTGTTCGACCTGTGCCACAGAGCAGCGGACGCGTTGAACATCCCTTGGCCGGAACCCCCACCTCGCCAACAGGTCATGAGGTTGGCGGGGAGAGGTATGGCGGAAGTGGTCATCGCGCTGCGCCACCTGTGGATGACATTGACGGATTTACCGGAGGGACAAAAGGTGCCTTTTCTCCACCACTCGATAGAAGCGGAGGGACATTTTGGACAGACTTTGGAGCAAATCCAAACAAAGCTGGACCAAAGGCGCAGGCAGGCTGAAGCCCTTAGGGAGGGCATTCCTCGTCTGAGTTTCGACCCCCCAGAGAGCCCGCTGGAGGCAGACCTGCACAGCCGCGGCACCGTTCGACGACGCGTGTGCCACCGCCGAAGCGGACAGCATACGAGGAGGAGCCTCGGCAGAGACCCCACTGAACCAACCTCGCTCCGAGCACGCATGGAGTAAAAATAGGTTTGTGCCACGCCAAGCGAGCAGGCATAGGGCCTCCTCGGCGAACCAGGACACTCCTCAAAAACGTGCCTGATGAACCAGGCCCACGTTTACATTTTAGACGACCTCCCGTCCACGCGGTAACGGGAGTGTTTGCACCTTGTTCAGACTTTATTTGTAGCAAAGTACAAATGGCTGATAACTCTGTTGCATGCACAAACCATGTTCTCCCTGCTGTGAGTGACATTAAAGCATGTATGTCGTTGCACAAAAGCATGAATAAAACTCATAAAACAGCACATCCCTGTTTTATTGAAAAAAACTAACAAAAACACACCAACACAAATAACATCAACAGTACGGGCCTCTGGCCTGTCGGCCGTCATAAAGGGGGGGGCACATCCCCCTCCCTCATGGCTCATGGGGTGCCAACCTATTCAATAAGCCCCAGCAGGGTGCCTCCGGACCTGTCTCCAGAAGACAGACCCAGAGGTGTCTGTGAAGAGACCCTACACCTCTCGCGGAGGCAGGTGGGAAAGGGTACGTGTCCCAGCCCCCGCTCCATTATGAGCAAGGGGCCGGCTAATACACTAACCAGATGGCCACGTGACAGGTTCGCACCACAGGAGATCATGTCGGACGTCCCAAGGCAGACACATTTTTCACACCCTCAAAGCAATGGCTGTGATCACGTTACTGTGTGTGTCAAAGGATCAGAGTTGAACCAGAATTTTCCTCCTGATTTTGAAAGGAAACAGGGCTCCTTATCAACAAATTATCTTGAGTCTGCCGGTCACAAAGGATCATCCCCACGTTTACACGTTGCTACTACTCCTTTATTATTCATGAAGGACACGCAACTCTCCAGCAATGGAATAGCAGCACGTGATTTTCCTCACAAAGCTGCATCAACCTTGTCCCCACATAGTATCCCACCTGGAAGGACAACAATCGGAATCAGGAGGTCTGCTCGTTTACAGAAGCAGCAACCCCTCAACCAATAAATCCTCTTTTGGAAGGAAACAGTAGCTTTCCTGTCCCAACTCATTCTGATAAAATTAATAGACTCCTTTTGTCTTTGAGGAGACTTGATCAGAGAAGTCTGTTAACATATCAACGTGGAGACCCGCTCCCCAACCTGGTGGACCCTCAAAGTCTCACACAGGAAGTCACAACCCAGCAGTTTAGGCCAGGATCTGGAATTACTTCCAGCCTGTTAGCTGAAAAAGACAGGCTGTTGGCGTCGGGTCTGCCTGAGAACAGTGGTGACAACTATACAAAATGCCAGTGCCGGGTCAACATAGTCCCTATACGTACAAAAGTGGCGCATCTTCGAAGCCTGGTGCTCAGAAAGAAATATCATTTCTTATGCATGCGATCTGGCTCAATTACTAACTTTCCTTCAGCATCTACTGGAAACGGGTTGTTCTTATTCAACGATTAAAGTGTTCCTTGCAGCTATCGCTACCTGTCACGAAGGCTAGGGATACAGGACTCCTGGAGCACACCCAATCATAATAAGATATATGAAAGGTGTGCTTCGAACCAAACCACCCAGCAGGACCTTGACCCTTGGTTGGGATCTTGGTCTGGTCTTGGGGGCTCTTTGCGACCCACCATTCGAGCCTCTCAGCGAGATTAAGATAGTTCTTCTATACAAGAAAGTTCATACTCAATAATCCAGGTATCAAATCTGATAAGTCTCAATCTGGTCATCTGGACAGTTTCTTTTAGTCGAAACGTTTCACCCTCAGTCCAGAGGGCTTCCTCAGTCAGAGTTCCAGCACACTGATCTCCCCCACCAAGCTGTAAACAACTTATGTGGACCAACCAGTCCACATCAGTGTACTGGAACTCTGACTGAGGAAGCCTTCTGGACTGAGGGTGAAACGTTTCGACTAAAAGAAACTGTCCAGATGACCAGATTGAGACTTATCAGATAGTTCTTCTATGTTACAAAACTGCTCTTCTCCTGGCTCTTTGCTCAGCGAAATGCGTGGGTGACCTCCATGCATTGTCTGTACACCCAATGTGTACCAGATTCTCCCCTGACGGATCAAAGGTCACACTAAGGCCTAATCCCGCATACACTCCCAAGGTTTTGACTCTAAACCATAGGAGTCTAGACTTTGATCTCTCCTCCTTTCCACTTGCTCCTGTCCTCACTTAGGAACAGGAAAGGCTGCAGGCTCTCTGCACGGTGAGGGCTTTATGCACCTACATGCAGAGAACAGCCGAATGGAGGAAAACAAGCCAACTGTTCGTCTGCTTTGCCGCACCTGCTACAGGAAAGGCCCTGTCAAGACAGCGCCTCTCACATTGGGTGACGGAGGCCATTAAGAGGGCATACGGTAGCAAAGGTCAACAAGTGCCCCCTGGAGTCCATGCTCACTCAACCAGGGGCTTGGCCACTTCCTGGTCATTGTTCAAGGGCGTGTCAGTTGCAGACATTTGTGCTGCTGCGAACTGGAGCTCTTTAAACACTTTTGCAAAGTACTACAGTTTGGATGTTACTGCGTGTGATGTCACTCAGGCTGTTCTTTCTAATACACAATAGAAAGTAGCTTTGAGATGCCTTCTGGTCAAGGGCAGACGTTCACACTAACAGGCATTTTACTGAGCATTTCAAGGGCGTGAATGAATTACGTTCCCATAGCAAGTATGTTGCACCGAGAGACCGAACTGAAAGGGAACTGAAAGTTATGCACCATAACTCATGTTCCCTGAAGGAAGGGAACGAGGTGCAACATAGCTGGCCCTTTTCAATGCTGAAAGCTCGGTGAAGTGCAATTTTGGAGACAGTTGGAGGGGCGTCAGTCGCCTAAGTACCTAAAGGGCGGTACCTCTGGCGCGGGGTGACGCCCCCTGCCGTAAAAGGTGTGAATGTATTCCTTCAGGTAATTATGCGGGGGCGCAATTCCCATAGCAAATATGTTGCACCTTGTTCCCTTCCTTCAGGGAACATGAGTTATGGTGCATAATTTTCAGTTTTTGCCAGGATTCCAACAGATCCTTAACCCTTAGATGCATAAGTGGGGTCAAAAATGACCCCGAGGGTTGTTATTCTTCAAAAACTCTGAAATTAAAAGTTTTTACTCTTCCATATTCCAGGTATTCCTCATAAAACATGTTTGTGACTTCAAGCCATTAGAATTTTTTTAATGTTTTTATACATTTTCAGAAATTGCAGTTTTTGTGTCACTACCCCAGTTTTTCATGAGTGGGGTCAAAAATGACCCCAAGCATTTCCTATAGAATCTCAAGGGTTTTCTTTGGGAACCTTTGATTCTTACCAACTGTGACTGTCAAGATACATTTTCTGTCTCATTTACACATCTGATACCTGCAGTCTCACCACAAGGAGGTCAGTTTGACACAGCAGCATACAAAGTACATGTATTATCTGCATTTACCAACTCCATGACTTTACTGTGATAGAATATCATGTTGGTCAACAAAGTAGACACTCTTAGCTAACTACAACATAATGTTAGTACTTAAGCTAGCTAACATTACACTAGTTTAGTAAGCCAGCTGATATTACTGCATTTGTTGTGTAGAGACTCATTGTATTCATAATTCCTTGTAACAAATGCAAACCTGTTAGGTAACCTATTATATAGTATTATATATTATATTATATATAAATTATTTTAAAAATCTGTATGCCTCTTTTAACACCAAGCCACAATTTACTGAGAAGTCAGTCAGGGCCTGCACCTGGGTTTAGCACCATCTCTCCAATAGATGCATGAAAGCAGTTTATCACTGAGAGTATATTAGAAGGGCAGCACGGTGGTGCAACTGGTAGAGCTGCTGCCTCTCAGCGAGCAGGTCCCTGGTTCAAATCTGTGGGCCTTTCTGGGTGGAGTTTGCATGTTCTCTCCGTGCATGCGTGGGTTCCCTCCAGGTACTCTGGTTTCCTCCCACAGACCAAAAACATGCATGTTAGGCTGATTGGTAACTCTAAATTGACCCTAGGTGTGAGTGAGAGAATGAATGGTGGTTTGTCTCTATGTGGCCCTGTGATGGACTTGCGACCCGTCCAGTGTGTACACTGCCCCACGCACAGTGATTGCTGGACATGGGCACCGGCGACCCCCGTGACCCAAAAATGAAAGAAGCGGGTAAAAGATAATGGATGGATGGATAGTATATTAGAAGAGGTGTTGACATGAACAAACATGGAGGGAAGAAGAGTTGCAACAAGCAGAGGAAAAGAGTGGAAAAATCTAAGCAAAGAGGAGCTCATGGCCTTCATTGGAGTGACCATTCTTGCACAAAGTGAGAAGAACTGGAATGTACGAATGTGTGTGCTCTTTGGGAGTTTTCTACACAACCCAAGGTACCCTGAACCTACCAACTGACATCACTGAAGCAAATGGAAGATGTGGAGACAAAAGTTGCAAACAAGTAACAGGAGAGAGGCACAGAGAGCCAACAGAAGAGAAAGAGGTGCCAGATGTGTCCAAGAAACAAAGATAGCAAAGTCACCAACTGGTGCTGGAAATGCAGTACTACAGTGTGCAATGGTCACATCCAAAAGCAAAAGGTTTGTGACAACTGCATACAGTGAATAGAGAAAAGATGTTTGTGTGGGCACATGTGAGTGTACAGTGTTCTGGTTGTATGTTCATTCTCTTTGTTGTCCTTCAGACAGATGGACATTCTAGCAATAATTTTTGAAGATTTTTGATGTTATTTCACGTGAAAAAAAGTTATAAAAAGTTATGAATAACCATATTAAATGTCAAATCAGTCTTTTGTTGGCCCAGATATAATAAATATAATCGCCTTTAACCAAAATTAAAGACATCATTTAAATTCATTGCAAAAACACATTGATTCTAATTGGGGTCATTTTTGACCCCACTCATGGAAGAGTGTAGGTATTGGTCGTTCATGCATCTAGGGTTAAAACCATTTAGAGAGGTCAAGGCCGAAAGCTTTAAGTCTTTTGTAAGATATTCTAGGAAGCAGGAGCAGAGTAGGAGAAGGCCCTTTTTCCAAGTTCAGTTCTCACTGACGGAACATTGCAGGTAATCATGTCCTGAGAGCGCACACTGTAGCTGCACTCACACAGAGACATGTAGGAGATGTATGAAGGCAGCAGACCAAGAAGTGATTGATGCTACGTCCTGACCAAACAGCTTTTCAACGGCAAAAAGGCTCGTCACGCACGCAAGTGGACGCACTGGACCCAGTGGTGTCCTGACCAGAACGAGAAGCTGCGGCGGTGTGGCGACGGGGTGTGTGGGAGGAGCTTACCGGTATACCGAGTTCCTCACTGCACTCCGCCAGGCGAGGAGCTTTTTATTTCTGTCTCTGTAGAGCAGACTTGACTGGTCGTGAAGGACTTGTCGCGAACACACAGCTACAATGAGTTTCTCTTCCATAGTACATGACTCCGCGGGTTTTTTCTGTGTCCCACAAACAATACGTCACATAGTTGCGCAATACCCGTCCCCTCGTTTCCGCGTCACATAGGGACTCTCCCCCTCTCTCCTCCCCCCCGACTCTCCCTGATCAACAGTTGAACGGCGTTTGAACGTTTGAACGGCGAAAACTTCAGCAATGATCAACGCGTGCTTGGAGGCTGAAGCGGGTTCACGTGCACGGAAAACGCTTTCCAGCACGCTCAACACGCACGTGACGTGACGCCCGATGCCAAGACGCGGCTGGAGGCGCGTCCCCCATTGACTTTGCATGTAAACTGGACGCTCCTGCAGTTGAAAACGCGTTTGGTCAGGATGTGGCTTTAAAGGAGAAATGAAAAGTGTTTTTAAGCTAATAGTAGTCTAATGAAAAGCATAAAATAAGCTTGTTGAGAAATTTTCACAAGTCAAAAATGTCATCCTAACTCAAATTTAGACTTTGCAAAGTGAAAAAATTCTCATCTGGTGTTTTTGACCCCCCTCCCCCTGCCTGCTCTCCGTCCCCTGAATATGACGTAGGCAGTGCAACGGTCGTCCCTCATACAGTAATATTAGTGTGTGTATCTAGTTGTGGACAAAAAGGTTTCAGTGTGTAGCAATTAGGGATGCAGCAAAAAAAATCTATTTTTTAAAGAATCAAGATTCTTAGTCCTGGCGATTCAGAATCGATTCTAAAAGCCCCAAAATCGATTTTAAAACTTTTTTTAAATTTTATATTGTATTTTTACCGCTCCTGTGCATTCGGCCGCTGTAGAATTTTGGCCGTGTAGGGCCACCGTAGTTAGTTAGCCAGGCAGCTCCCAATGGAGCCTGCTAGCAAGGAGGGAGACAGCATGTTTCAACTTGCTCCTTCATCTTTAAAAATCATTTTAGATCCTACTATGTTCTGGGGAAGACAGAGCTTAACAAGACATTGGTAACTGTTTCAGGACATTTTCAACACCCCCACTTCCACGTTAGCATACGGCGCTAGCATGCTAACGTTAGCATACGGCGCTAGCATGCTAACGTTAGCATGCGGCGGCTAACGCACGGCTATTCGTATTTCCAGGATAGAAATGCCCATTAATGCACTAAATCACCAAACTGTTTTTGACAAACTAAAGTGATATCCTTCAGATTCAAAAAAGTCTTCTGCTTCCATTTTAAATGACAGACAAGAGGACAGTAATGATGGGTTTATAGCTTCAGTGTTATTGTAAGATAGCAAAGGAGGTCTTAATTGTGTCATAAAAGTGCGTCCAGAAAATTACTACAGAAATCACTGCACTTCGGCATGTAGCAGGAAAAATGTAAAAAACTATTTCTTTAAGCTACTGACTTGAAAAAAGCATACTAAGTATGTTTATGTGTGTTGTTTACTATATGAAATTCTTGTTATATCGATTTTTTCAGATTTGATTACATTTCTCCTTTAAAGATGAAAATGTACCAGTGGAAGAGTCTTGGTGAGGTTAATGATGTCCAGTTAACCAGTGAATACAGGGTGCAGTGCAGCGACGGCCGCCACTAGAGGGCGCTAGGGGCGCCGCCCCCTCCTTGGAACTGCAGCTCTTCACCATTTGAAGATGTTTTTTTTTTTTATAAAAATGAAATAATAAAAAAAAATAATTCGAAATGTATGCATATATGTTTTTAGTTGTGTAGGATAAATATTTTATGAGTAATGATTGTTTGTTTCAAAAAACGTTTTCTGATTGTGACGTACTTCCGGTTCCCCGCTGGGCGCCGCCTGCGGCTTTTCCATTGAATCTAATTATAACTAGCGCGCTAGCGCATGCGCAGTTTATGTCCCATCTGTCCAAAACTATTGGACTGTACAGGTCGCATTTTCCGTCGCCCTCGAGCCTGGACTCGTCTATCGCTGCGGATCGACAGCGTGTTTCCGGTTTGACTGCCGAGGAGGGAGGGGGAGTGGGGGACTCTCTGTTTACACAGTCAGAGCTGATCACACGCAACTACCTACGTTGAAACAGCAGTAATTATTAATGGTGCCTTTCTACACAGGTAAGCAAGTAATAATTAGTGACTTTAATAAATCGCTAAGCGCACATGAGCAACGTTTGAGCTGATCTCATCTGTGTGCGTGACGTGGTGTCGTGTGTTGCTGTCAGTCACACAGTAGCTAGCTACTAGCTGTGCTTATGAACGTTGTGGTGTTTCTTTATCTAATGCTTATTACTATTCCTGACTGATATGGCTCTCAACTAGATGTTACAAAAGTGTTTTCTAAACGTTATGTGTTTAATATTATGATTATCAGGTGTTTATGTATTAATATTTTGATTATCAGATGTTCGTGTGTTAATATAATGATTGTCAGTTGTTTATGTGTTAATGTTATGATTATCAGATGTTCATGTGTTGTGTTAATATTATGAATATCAGATGTTCATGTGTTAATATTATGATTATCAGATGTTCATGTTTTTAACTCAAGCTTGTGTACAAAAGTTGAGCTGAAGTCAAACCTGTTAAATATCAGACAATATAAACTTTTATATTCACCAGATGTCTGCTATATCAATCAATCACCTTTATTTTTCCANACTTATATTAGTTTCATCAGTCAAGTTCGTGAAGATATTGTCAATTGTTGTTTTACTATGAGTTGTTATTCTGGTCGGATTTGATATCAAAGGAAACAAGGTCAAACTACACATTGCATTAACAAATGCACTAACATTAGAGTCTTCTGAATTACCCAGATCGATGTTAAAGTCACCACATAAAAAGACAGTTTTGTTACCTCTCTTTCCAAACAACTCCAAGATTTTGTCAGTAAATGACTCTATGTTTGACCCTGGTGCACGATATACACAACTTATTATTAAATTTTTGTCATTTTTATTTATTATTTCGATAGTTGCCATTTCCATTAAATTGTCTACAGCTATAGACATAGCATCAATTTGTTTACATTTGATTCCATTTTTAGCAAATAGAGCTACTCCTCCACCCTTTTTTTTGTGTCTGTTTTTGTAATATAGTTCATAACCTTCTATAAAAGCATTATCGATATTGTCATCATTTAGCCATGTTTCAGAGAGTGCTATGATTGAAAATGTTTTGTTTAGATTTTTTAAATATTCAGTTATCCTCATTAAACTAGCATTAATACTTCTACAGTTAATGTGAATAATGGAGATGCTTTCATCCTGTATCTTTATATCATTAAATTGAATATCGTCATAATAATTACTTTTGTTGAATAATGGAAGTACATTGTTTTCTATTTCTTCATCTGCATCATATATTTTAAGGTCCGATTTATCATACGGCATCATAAGTTTGTGTAATTATTCTTCATGGTGTTAACTTTATAGTATTTTTGATGTATGTTTATGATAGAGTGAATCTTGAGCATAACCTGTTTATGTCTTAAGCTTTTCCAAGTCAGATAAATCCTGTATTACTTTCGGTGGTGAATCTTCTTGCACTTTGATCCAGATTTTTCCATTTTTTGTCCATGTTGCTACTATTTTGTGTTTTTCTCTTAGCATTCTGGCTTCCTTTGCAATAATACCATTTCTTTTTGTTAAGTGTTCATTTATGTAGATTCTTGTTCCTCTTAATTTTTTTTTTGCCTGCATGATTACTCTATTTTTAATTTTCCTACTGATGAACCTCACAACTACTACTGGTTTAAGATTACCAGTTTTACTGGGTATAGTATGACACATAGAAATGTCCTCACGGTCAATTTCAATGTCCTTGTCCTGAAGAAAGGACACCACTTGGTCTTCTAGAGTCTTCTTTTCTTCAGGTGATGAATCCTCCGTTATTCCTTCATTTTTTGTGACTTTAGAGTACAATCTATTTTTTATTTCCAAGCCAGTAATTACCAGATTTTCCTGTCTTGCGTTTTGTTCTAAATCGTCAATTCTCAGTTCTAATTCTGAGATTTTTTTGTCTTTCAGACTTATTTGTGACTTCAGTTGCTTGATTTCATCAAACAAGCCCATCAGAAGCTTTTGTTGAGCTGTAATTGTTGTAATTTCTGAGCTGATAAAGTTCAGTGATCTCTTAATTTCATCAAGTTCATCAGGATTTTGTTCACTCAGAGCTTGTTTTTCACGTCTTGATTTTCCTGCCATTTTTATATAATTATCCACTTAATGTCAGCTGGAAAGAATGAAACAGACCTCCTCTTCGCCCGCTTCCAGTCTCCTCCTGCAATATGCGCTCCTGCAGTCAAAAACAGCCAGTGACGTCACTCCAGCAATCTGGGTCAGCAGCCCTTCCGCGTTGTCATCCGTCGTCATCCGCCAAGAAACGCCTCCACACCCAAAGCCTAGCCGCAGATGTTAGCTCGTTAGCTAACGTTAGCTCCTGTAGCTCGACAGGCGAAGGGCCGACGTCCATTCACCACCGGCGACGAAGAGTCCGTTCCCACCACGGCTCCAAGCGTCTCCAGATGGCAGCCCTCCAACTGCGGACCCGACTCCGGACAAGGAAAAAACGAGCCAGGCACTAGCCCTCGACAGGGCCAACGCCGGTAGCAGAGGCACCGTCTCTCCTTCGCCTTCTCTCGACTTCGGCCGTCTTCAGAACCAGCGAAAGAAGTGATAACCCCGCTGAGAGAAGTGAGTTTTCCAAATTGATCCGCTTTAGTTTTTGTGATTAGTATGACTCCCGAGGAGCAGAGCGTTCCTCAGTACGTCCGCACCCGGCAGCCATCTTGCCATCTATATCAATATCAATCAATCACCTTTATTTTTCCAGGTAGAGTCCGTTGAGATGGAGATCTCTTTTACAAGGGTGACCTGGTCACCAAATGGCAGGAGGTGATGATGAGGGGATCCTCTGGTCCAGCCTGGATGTTTCTAAAAAGTGGAGTCGCCACCGTACATAATACGGTACCCAAATACTGTAATAATAATACAATAGCAGTGAGGAGGCTAGACCCAGTTACACTCATGGTCTCTTAAAATAACTGGACAGTACATGTATTTTTCTTTTAATGTTAGTGTTTTGTAAAAATATAAGCAGGGCTTTTCTTGTTTTGGCCTTATCCCCTTCATTTCTTAATATATCCATCCATCCATCCATCTTCTTCCGCTTATCCGGGGTCGGGTCACGGGGGTAGCAGCCTAAGTAGGGAGGCCCAGACTTCCCTCTCCCCAGCCACTTGGAGCAGCTCCTCCGGGGGAATCCCAAGGCGTTCCCAGGCCAGCCGAGAAACATAGTCCCTCCGGCGCCTCCTGGGTCTTCCTCTGGGTCTCCTCCTATATATATATATATAGCCCCCCCTGGTGAAAATGTCACGAGCCGCCACTGGTGCAGTAGTGGGTACGATAATCACAGCCAGTTATGAATCTTAGTGCACCATGATAGACAACATCCAACATCTGCAGGGTGCTTGTAGGAGCATTCATGTAGATAATGTCACCGTAATCAATGGAGGGAAGGAAAGTCACAAGTAAGTGACTCCATTCAGTAAAAAAGACAACTTTTACAATACAGTACTGACATCAGGAAACACAGGGAGCATCGATAGAGGATGGAAAATGGTGAGTTTGGTGTCCAGAATGTAATATTAAAATACTTGTTAGTAATAGTGCTTTTCTTTCAGGTTGTTTCTAGGTTTGGTGGTGCAGAGGGGAGGATGTGAGGATCCCAGATAAGGATGGTGACTGAGAAGGTGGTAAATCAGCAGGTAGGTATACTGGTAACAGGTAAGTAGATAGGTGGTAAGCAAGTGGCAAGACGAACACAGGCTGATAGTAAATTGGCACCAAGAGTTCCAGGGTGTCGGTCTCATTTGGAGGCACAGGAAAATAGGAAATCAAAAGAAGGCCTCATCAGGAACAAGGACTAGGAGCACACAGGAAAACCAGATTAGTATTAATCTTTCAACTAAGATTCACAGAGGGTTGTCACACAATACTGTTGGTATCCAAATGTTCCAGCAGTGAGAAGAACAAATCCTCAGGCCTTTATACCCCAGGAGCTCATCAGCTGAATGTGCCACAGCAGCTACAAGTTGACGTCGCCCTGCCATTCAGAAAGCAGCAGAGGAGGAGAAAACTGGAAATCCCACATCTGCAGAAGAAGGCATGTAAGTAAAAGCCATTATTGATTAAACCACAAGACTTCAAGTTTCAGAGTTTGCATTAAAAACAAAACAAAAAAACAGGTATATTAATAGATCCCCACAAAAGCCGTTTTCGCACTGCACAGCCCTCCCCGGCCCAGCCCGGCCCGACCCGGCTTCTAACCCAGGTTCGTCTTGTTCGCATTTGCCTCTCTGGGCCGGCATCAGCCTGAGTTTTAGAACCCGACCGACTGAGGTTCTAAGCGGGCCGAGCTCCCGGGCCCAGTTTGACGTCATGTACTGCATCATTTGATTTGTTGTTTGCAGCAGGGGCAGGACTGCTGCGTGTTGAGTTATCAACTGCGACTGCATCGTTCTAACAACAACCGCCATTTTACGTTATGCAAACATGTCTACCTCACAAGCTCCCATTGCGTGGTCTAACGATGAAATCAGCTTCTTTTTAAACTACATAGCAGACGAGCGTGTACAAAGGGAGCTGGACAGCAGCACACGCAATGAGAAAGTTTTTAAGCGTGCGTCGGACCTGGTAATAGCAACACTGCATTTGTAGCGTGTGAAGAAGGAGAAACAAACTGATCTGCAAGCAGTTGCCTTTAATCCTTCGAGCGTCAAAACCAGTTACAGAATGAATGAATGAACACACGAACACTTCTTCTTCATCACCTGGTAAAACCTGGGGAGCACCTCGCTGGCTCCTCCTACTGGGTGAGAGAGAGATGAGGCCACATGCCTCCCAACACACCACACAGCCCCCCCCGAACACCCAGAAGGGCAAATACAAAACATCAGTCTCTCACAGGAGCCCTAATCAACCTGCCAAACCGACTGCGTCGACTCGGGGGCGGAGAAACGGCTGGCATCCGTGCAGGAACAACATTTTGTGCCACAGGGGAAGGAACACAGTTGGGGGGAGAAAACGGAAGATGGGGTCGAGCAGGAGGGCGGCCGCGTCTAGGAACCTGAGCCGGCAACACCTCATCATCAGCCAACACATAGGCTGGCTTCAGGCGGTCCACTGTAACCAGCTCTCTACGCCCACCCATGTCTAAAACAAAACTTTTCGCGCCTCTTTCGAGCACTCGAAACGGCCCGTCATACGGAGGCTGGAGGGGCGAACGGTGGGCGTCACGTCGCACAAAAACGAAACGGGCAGACTGGAGTGCAGTGGGCACAAACGCCTGCGGGAAACAATGGTGCACAGGACCCGGAACCAAAAGACCGCTCTGCGAATAGGGGTCCACCGCTTCGGGGAACCGTGGAGCGGCAGCGTCTAACAAAAACTCCCCTGGGATTCGTACAGGCTGACCAAAAACCAACTCGGCTGATGAAGCGTTGAGGTCCTCCTTAGGAGCTGATCGCAACCCAAGCAGCACCCATGGCAAACGCTCCACCCAGCCAACGTCTGTTAGCGCAGCGCGTAACGCCGCCTTAAGAGACCGATGGAAACGTTCAACCAACCCGTTAGCCTGAGGGTGGTAGGCGGTAGTGCGATGCACCTGCACCCCCAAGGAGCGCGCCATCTCGGACCAGAGCCCTGAAATAAACTGGGGACCTCTGTCTGAAGTGATGTCCGAGGGCACACCAAAACGGGCAACCCAAGTGGAGAGGAACGCACCAGCCACGTCGGAGGTAGTTGTGGAAGAAAGAGGAACGACCTCCGGCCACCTGGTTGTGCGGTCGACCACTGTAAGCAGGTGTGTGAAACCCCGTGATGGGGGCAGGGGACCAACTAAGTCCACATGCACGTGGTCAAAACGCCTGGCTGGAATGGGAAATGGTTCCAGTGGTGCCTTAGTGTGCCGGTGCACCTTGGCACGCTGACAAGCCACGCAAGCCGCTGCCCAACTCCTCACCTCTCTGCGTAAACCAGGCCACACAAAACGTGCGCTGACTAGTTTCACAGACGCGCGCACACCTGGGTGCGAGAGAGAGTGAACAGAGTCAAAAATGCGGCGGCGCCAACCTGATGGAACCACTGGGCGTGTCCGGCCTGTGGAAACGTCACACAGGATCAAAGGACCGCCCTCTCCCAATTTGACCTCCTCTAGCTTAAGCCCTGAAACGCCGGCACGAAGGGCAGTTATATCAGCGTCTCCCGGTTGGTCAGCGGCCATGGCAGAAAAATCTACCCCGAGGAGTACAGGACAAACGAGCACCCGTGACAGACAGTCTGCCACTGAGTTGGATTTTCCAGCCACATGGCGGACGTCCGTTGTAAACTCTGAAATGGCCGCCAAGTGCCGTTGCTGACGTGCTGACCAGGGCTCCGAAACTTTAGACATTGCAAACGTGAGTGGTTTGTGGTCCACATAAGCCGTAAATGAACGACCCTCCAGCAAAAAACGAAAGTGCCGTGTAGCTAAGAATAGCGCCAACAACTCGCGGTCAAAAACGCTGTACTTGCGCTCGCAGTCCCGCAATTTACGGCTGAAAAATGCCAACGGCTGCCATGCGTCGCCAACGCGTTGCTCTACAACGCCCCCCACAGCTATATCCGAAGCATCAGTTGTCAACGCAATCGGGGCCTCTGAATCTGGATGGGCTAGGAGTGCCGCACTAGCTAACGCGGACTTAGCACCATCAAAAGCAGTGATCCGGTCTGGGGTCCAAACCACTGTGTCAGTCGCCTTCCTCGAGCGCAGGGCCTCGTAGAGAGGCTGCAGGAGATGGGCTGCATTGGGAATGAACCTGTTGTAAAAGTTCACCATGCCTAAAAACTCCTGCAACTTTTTAACCACCAGAGGACGTGGGAACTCTGCCACCGCCTGCACCTTGGCAGGCAATGGAACTGCACCCTGCGCGGAAATTCGATGACCTAAAAAATCGATCACCGGTAAACCAAACTGGCACTTAACCGGATTAATGATCAAGCCATGTGCATCCAAGCGCTGAAAAATTTCTTTCAGGTGCAACAAGTGCTCCTCGGTTGACGAGCTGGCCACCAAAATGTCGTCCAGATAGACAAACACAAAATCGAGGCCACGTAACACGGAGTCCATCAGCCTTTGAAAAGTCTGTGCTGCCCCCTTTAGTCCAAACGGCATGCGGAGGAACTCAAAAAGCCCAAAGGGGGTGATTACTGCAGTTTTAGGTACATCGCTGGACTGCACTGGGACTTGATGGTAGCCGCGCACCAGATCCACCTTAGAAAAAATGGAAGCACCCGACAACCGAACAGAAAAGTCCTGAATGTGCGGAATGGGGTAGCGATCAGGCGTCGTCACGTTATTTAAACGGCGAAAATCGCCACATGGGCGCCACGACCCGTCTGCTTTTGGTACCATGTGAAGGGGGGAGGCCCACGGGCTGTTAGAGCGTCTAACAATACCCAACCTCTCCATGGTACCAAACTCCTCTTTAGCGATGGCCAGTTTAACAGCGTCGAGGCGGCGTGCACGTGCGAAAACGGGCGGCCCCGTGGTAGGGATGAAATGCTCGACCCCGTGTTTAGTTTCTGAAGAGGAAAAAGCAGGTGTAGTTAAAGAGGGGAATTCTGCCAACAAACCTTGAAAAACATCTCCTGAAACTAAAACATTAGCATGAGTTAGCGGCCCAGCCCCCCCAGATACACATGGGAAAGTTGCAAAAGTTACAGCGTCAATAAGTCTGCGGTTAGCAACATCTACTAACAGTCCATGAGCACATAAAAAATCTGCACCGATAATAGGAACAGTCACTGAGGCAACAACAAAGTCCCACTCGAACTCACGACCATGGAAAGAAACTGTTGCCCGTCTAGTGCCAAAAGTTCCAATGGGAGAACCGTTAGCAGCAGTTAGCAGTGGGCCACTGCCTCGGCTTGCTAATTCAGGTCCAACAGGGTGGACTAAACTCTTCTGGGAGCCAGAGTCAACCAGAAAACGACGTCCTGACAGGGAGTCTGTGACAAAGAGCAGCTCACCTCGCTCGCCAGCGCCCACAGCTGCTACTGAGCGCCGGCTTCCTCGTTTCCCGACACCCATGCACATGGTGGGATGCAGCGCTTAGCTTTGTTTGCGAACCTCCGGTGGTAGAAACACAAAGAGCTCCCCCGCCGAGTTCGCGCGCCAACAGCTGAAACCGCCGCTGGCTCCTCCATCTCCACCGTCTGCTCCGGCTCCACCGATGTACTCTGCACCGTGAACCGTCTGGTCGCCAGCAGGACCCGGTCCGCCTCCTCCGCCAAACCCCGGTAATCACCGGTAGATAAACAAGGGGAGTTGGCCAAAGTAGCCCTCACTTGCGACGGAAGCTGGCGCAGGAAAATGTGAGGGAAAAGGAAACCCCCGTCGTCTGAACCAAGTAGCGACAGCATTTTGTCCATCATGTTCACAGCCGTGCCGTCACCCAAACCCGGCAGCGATAGCAGTTTATCAGCCCTCTCAGTTGAAGTCAAAGTGTACCTTCGAAGCAGAAACTCTTTGAGGGCGCCATATTTGCCCACGTGTGGCGGGTCGCGCAGCAGCGGCATGGCTTTGCGGGTTGACTGCATATCCAGAGCCGACACGACCAAGAAGTACCTGGTTTCATCTGCGTTCACGCCTCGGAGGCGAAAGAGTGCCTCGATGTGCTGGAACCACGAAACCGGGTCACTCTGCCAGAACTCCGGGAGCTTAACACTCGCTGCGGGAGCAAAGTCGGCTGGGTTCGGCTGCAACAGCTGGGCAGACGTCGCGGCGGCGGGGTCCGAAGAAGAAACAACATCCTCGTTTGGTTCTGACATATTTCACGTCAGGTCACCAACTGTAGCGTGTGAAGAAGGAGAAACAAACTGATCTGCAAGCAGTTGCCTTTAATCCTTCGAGCGTCAAAACCAGTTACAGAATGAATGAATGAACACACGAACACTTCTTCTTCATCACCTGGTAAAACCTGGGGAGCACCTCGCTGGCTCCTCCTACTGGGTGAGAGAGAGATGAGGCCACATGCCTCCCAACACACCACACATTAATCAAAATGCAGGTGGTTCAATGGAAGCGCGTCGGGTTGCCACTCCAAACTTTATCTCGACTCGAGTTCGATCCTCACTTGGTTGAACTTATTTTACGTTTGTCTTTTATTGGATAAAAAAAAGGAGTTTGTGTTATGCCTGTAGTTAACACAAACTCCTTTTTTTAATCAAATAAAAGACAAACGTAAAATAAGTTCAACCAAGTGAGGAAATGGCGTTGGCTAAGAACTCCCCACCCACTTCAAGGCAGCTCTCCGCACAATGCAAAATGAGCGGGGGCGGGCCAGGCTGGGCTCAGGGCCAACCAGGGAGAGCTGGGCCGGGGAGGGCTGTGCAGTGCGAAAATGGCTAAAGACAGTTTAGCAACAGCCTGACTGGGCAAACAGCCAGGACTTGAAAGGAAACATCATAACTTTGTTTGTTGGATGAAGTAGAGATAGTTTACCCTAAAAATGCTTTTGTTCAAAGCAGCTGATTATTCAAGCTAATTACAGTACTCTTTTTGTCCCCATTTAGAAAAAAATAAAAATGTTTTCTGGATTGTTTTTGTTTTGATGAATGCAGTAGTGTGTAACATCTAGAAGTTCCACAGATTTTTGCAGGTTAACACATTTTACCTTAGGATTACTTGCTGGTACTGAATCATTATATGGTTCTGCAATTTTGTTGTTGTTTTGTTAGCAAAACAAACAAGGAAACCTGTCAAAAAACAATATTCAGCTATTTCTTTCTGAATTGTTGAGAAAGTCATAAAAACTTTCACCAATGAAATTACACATTCATAAATTATTATTTGTTATAGCAGATCCTTTCACTGCCTGTCATAATTTGTGAGGTGTGAGAAAGCAGCCAAGGTGTTGAGATGATCCGTTTTGGTGGCCTTAGAATCGCTTCTCTGTTTTTTGCAGATGATGTGGTCCTATTGGCTTCATCAGGTCGTGATCTACAGCTTTCGCTGGAGCGGTTTGCAGCCGAGTGTGATGCGGCCGGGATGAGGATCAGTTCCTCCAAATCCGAGGCCATGGTCTTGAGCCGGAAAAGGGTAGCATGCCCTCTCCGGGTCGGGGAGGAGGTCCTGCCCCAAGTGGAGGAGTTTAAGTATCTCGGGGTCTTGTTCACGAATGAGGGAAAACTGGAGCGTGAGATCGATAGGCGGATAGGTGCAGCATCCGCAGTGAAGCGGGCGCTGTACCGGTCTGTCGTGGTGAAGAGAGAGCTGAGTCGAAAGGCAAAGCTCTCAATTTACCGATCGATCTACGTTCCCACCCTCATCTATGGTCATGAGCTTTGGGTTGTGACCGAAAGAACGAGATCTCGGATACAAGCGGCTGAAATGAGTTTTCTCCGCAGGGTGTCTGGACTCTCCCTTAGAGATAGGGTGAGAAGCTCAGTCATCCGGGAGGGACTCGGAGTAGAGCCGCTGCTTCTCCACATCGAGAGGAGCCAGTTGAGGTGGCTCGGGCATCTGGTTAGGATGCCTCCTGGACGCCTCCCTGGTGAGGTGTTCCGGGCATGTCCCACCGGGAGGAGACCCAGAGGAAGACCCAGGACACGCTGGAGGGACTATGTTTCTCGGCTGGCCTGGGAACGCCTTGGGATTCCCCCGGAGGAGCTGCTCCAAGTGGCTGGGGAGAGGGAAGTCTGGGCCTCCCTACTTAGGCTGCTACCCCCGCGACCCGACCCCGGATAAGCGGACGAAAATGGATGGATGGATGGATGAGAAAGTCAGCCTCAACTAAGTCCCCAAATGGAGACTAAAGCAAGTCCTAAAGATCCAAATGAATTGGAAGAACAAAGTCCAAGCCATCAACACGTATGCAGTTCTGGTCATAAGATACCTAGCATGTATAGTAGCATGGCCAAAGGAGGAGATAGAAGCAACTGACAACAAGACTTGACAGCTCCTCACAATTGAGTCAGGTTTTTAGAGCTAAAAACAACAACAACAGCCATAAAAACAAACAAACAAACAAACAAACAAACCAAAAACTGCTCACCAAATGGTAATGCAGTCACAAGATTCAGTCATGTCTTCTTTTCCTCCACTGTGTGCCCATCAACGTGTGGTTCCATGAAAATTGCTGTGAAACCTTTTAGATCAGCGTCATCTTTCAGAGATAGTTTAGTTTACTATCACTGCAGAAGAACCAAAGAGCCGCATGTGGCTCCAGAGCCACAGGTTGCAGACCCCTGTTCTAGATGTTACACACTACTGCATTCATCAAAACAAAAAAAAATCCAGAAAACATGTTATTTTTTTCTAAATGGGGACAAAAAGAGCAAGGGCCGAGATGGTGTAGAGGCAGGGCAGCTGGCTCAGGACCATAAGGTCCCGGGTTTGATCCCCGGTCACGGCATACCTTGTTGTGTCCCTGGGCAAGACACTTAACCCCGAGTTTCTCCCGGTAGGACAGGCAGCATCTTGCAAGGCAGTCTACCGCTACCGGTGTATGAATGTGTGTATGAATGGGTGGATGATTGGTACCGTGAAGCGCTTTGGGGTCCCTCAAAGGGGGCTGAAAAGCGCTATATAAGTAAGCTCCATTTACCATTTACCATAGTTGTTTTTGAAGTGATGTTTTGTCATATAGTTAACATTCGTGGCATCTGTCATATAACACAGAGTAAAAAAAAAAAACGTCTGAAGTCTTTGTCCAGGCTAACCTAAGTAAGTGAGAGGCCTTTTTATAGTTTTTCACAAACCCCTACACTTTTGTATGACACCTTTTATCACACTCCATGTTTTGGGACTTATGCCACAGATGATAAAGTTCTAAATACAGTAGTGATAACTTTTTGACAGAATAGTGCTTCAAAAATCACCAAACTGTCCCTTTAAAGATTCCATGGGATTTAATTAGAACAATCCTGATATGTTGAATAAGCTCAATATTGTTCCCAGAAGACACTGAGATTGTCTTAAAGACCGTGTAAAGTGAATTTCAACATTTTCTTAAATAAACATTATAAATGTGATAATTGTAATCTTGTAAATGAGTAAAAAGTCTCAAAATTGTAGCTCAATTAATTTTGGAGTTATAGAGCAAACTGTGTATAAACATATTTCTGGTTCAGGATTTTTTAGGCGTGTTTTAAACGTGACCGCGTTTCGTCACGCGGTCCTCATTAGTAGAGCCCCCACCCCCTGCAGCTCCGGCCGTATAAATTCGCCTCGGTGGAGCCGTTCACTCGCGAATCGCAGACAGCATCAGATAGCAATAGCATAGATATTTTGTTCATTGTTAGCTAGCTAATCAATTATGCCTCGTTCGTGCATCTTCCCTGGATGTCGCAATGGTCAGGGCACCCGTACAAATCATAACATGTTTTTATACTGCGTCGTTTTATGCTGAGTATCTGTAATGCCTGGTTGGGACAATGGTTAGAGCGCTTGCCTTCCGTCCCAAAGCCCACGGGTTCAAATCCCGCATGGTGCAACTCTTTTTTTTTTTTTTTTTAATTCATTCCAGATTAAAAACACACAAGAAAACTATTTACAAAAACAGCGTAACTCTTGGAAAAAGTAGCTGCTGTTACAGACAGAACTCGGATAAAAACAGAGCAGGTTTACTGGCTCTGCTGTCTGCCTCAGTGCCTCTCCACTGTGGGACACGAGCAGGACCAGCGCAGCTGCCTGAAACCACGCCCACGCACTGACACGCCCCTAGCGTTCCAGACCAAGAGAAAATAAGGTTTTTTCATGATTTTTGAGACTTAATTTTATAAGGTAAACAATGTTTTTAATCAGTCAGATTTAAATGGGTGATTAATAACACATATTTATGCCATGTGACAAACTAAAAACACACATTTAATTTCACTTTACACGGTCTTTAACAAAAACAATGTACCATTTTCTAAATGTCATAAAAGGTTACAATAAGCCCTCTGCTGCTTTTCAGCTGTCTTTATTTTATTTATTTATTTTACAAATCCATTCTTTGATTTTTTTCACACCTGTGTCTGAAGTGTTTAAACCCCACAATCACTGGAAGCTGATTGTTGAGTCGTTTACATCCTAATCACATGCCTCACATAATGGCACCTTCACAGGCGACAAGTGTAAGATGAGGGCAGTTTCTCTCATCTTTCCAATGTTAATTATCTCAGCGGGTCACAGATTGGAAAATATAATCTCTTTCAGACAGATTTCCACTCCAATCAAACAGCCAGTGAGCTAATTGTGAGCAGATCTAAAAGTCACATGTTACCATGGGTTAATATGGAATTTGTTAGGTTGGGTGGGCACAAAGGTTTCAGGATTATAATGGGTGTACTACCTTTGTTAGCACCGACTACATCTCATTCCTCTCAATTTCTGCACCACATAATGCTGTACAGCAATGGTGTCTATACCCAGCAATTGATGGGTAAGAGGCAGGACATCATCAGGACATCACCAGGACACAAAAAGTTAATTATTTTAATATCTTAATTTCTTCCATTAAACCTAATGTGGTTTCTATTGGAGGCAGGGCAAAAGTAAGAAAAAATAAATAAATCAAAGCCTAACATTCCTTATTGAAATCCGTATGAATTGCCTGAGGCCTTTCTTGACAGAGTTTTAAAGTAAGATCATCTTATGATGAAAATTGACAGGGTTGTAGCTGTTTTAGTAAAACCTTGTAAATGACATAAAGCCCAGTTTCATACTACCGATATGTTGTGTGATCTTAATTGTCAATGCTTACAGTATGTGTTACAGATGACTCTCAGCTACTTCCTTATCAAGTCCTGGCACAATATCTGAACGGTTGACCAAAAATAAATAATAAAATAAAAAAATGTATATATAAATACTTTTGTGTTTGTTAAATTGGATCAGCTGTGGTGATCATTTTAAATAGTATTGACTCATTTATCTCCTTTTGTGATATTACAGCAAGAGGTTAGTCCAGTTATGCTACATAACCAATCCTGATGTCAGAAGGCCACATTGCTGTGAGATTTTAGGGCAGCTTACTTTGCAGTTTATTTTGAACCTGGGCTAACTTGGCATTCAGTTCAAGTCGTGCAGCTCTTGCTGTGAGGCCTGAAGACAGAGTATTTGAACACAGCTACTGGTAGACTCAGAGAGGAGGGGGTCGGGTTTGACTGGTGTGTTTGCAAAGAGTCACAGAAAATTGTGGCTTTGCATGCTTCTGAGGCTGAGAAAAGTGTTAACATAAATATTGCTGAGGACAAGCAAAGTTAGGCATACAAAACAGACAAAACACACCAAGCTCCAGAGAGCCCAGGCCCAATTTAATAATTCCTGCTTCTTTTTTTCTTCTTTTGTTATTGATATTTTTTATTTCCTCAGCACCTCCCTGTGAGCACATTTTTTAACTTCTGTGTACTGTGTCAGTAGTTAAGCCTGTGTTGGCCCAGAAACAGAGATAAATTAGCTCTAACGGATATCTACAATGGTATCTTCCATTTTGCTGGGAAAAACAAACAGCTAATGCATTATTATAACAAACTCTTTAAATACTCCAAATTTATGATACATTTTTTACACTGATGATTTATGAATACACTGCAATCTGGACACCTGAACACTATGTAAAGTTTGAATGGAGATTACACATTTTAGGATCTCACAATAAGCTATAAAGTCTGGAAAACAGATTTTAGGTTGCCCTATTTGCTTTATTTTAGGTTTCTTTCTGTAAATCTTTTAATGATGTTGATTGACATTAAAAAATGTATGTAATCCAAGCACAAAAGTCCCTTTTCATTCCATCTATTATTTTTGGCTTGGTCTGGTGTCAGGTTGGGGGGGCAACAGATACAGCAGGGAGGTCCAGACATCTCATTCCCCAGCCACCTCCTCTTGGAAGGATTCCGAGTCATTCCCAGGCCAGTTAAGTCTCTCCACCATGTCCTAGGTCTTCTGCGGGGTCTTCCCCGGGATCTCATCCCAGTCAAACATACTTGAAGCACCTTTCTAGGGAGGTGCCAAGGGAGTATCCTTATCAGATGCCCGAACCACCTCAACTGGCACTTCTCATGTGGAGGAGCAGCTACTCTACACAGAGTCTCTCCCTGTCCATGGATCCTCTCACAAAAAAATTTGAATAACAGAGATGCCATTTCCTGCATTTTGGTGTATTTTAACAGATTTTTATTGACGGGAGAGCAATAGCAGGTTGTGTGTGAATGAGCAGCTCCGGTTCTGTCAGGTGTCCTAAACCCCCCTCGTCCCTCCCTTTACTTCACGGTTCTGAGCTGAACTCTTCTTTGCACCTGCTCCAGTCTCGTGGCACCATTTGAAGCACATGAAGACTTCAATTATCTGTTGATGGGCTATCCATCCATCCATCCATCCATCCATTTGTTATTAAAGTAAATTTGACTGTCTTTTTGACATTTTGATCATTGTTTTTTTTTTTGACAAATTAGCACCGTTGCTTTGAAAGGTGACATAATGTGAATAACACATCAAATATTTCTCTCTGATTTTTCTATAAAGTATATATAT
>JBBPBX010015009.1:0-37624 GCA_038048925.1 Garcialebias charrua
ACATGAAAAACATAAAAACATTGCAGATCATAAATCAAACGATCCAGTACACATCAGCTGGCATTGAAAGCGATGGAGTAGTAGTGAGTTTTTAACCGGGATTTGAAAACCGAGAGGTTTTAAGTTAGTCATTATTATAAGTTAGTCATTATTACATTTAAAAATATAATTCGACTTCAAACAAAACCTATTGTCAAGACCAATTGTGGTGCGTGACTTTTTTAAACTCTAAATATTTTCTAAATAATGAAATATTAAGTTATTAGTGGAGAAATTCCGTCTGGATGACAGCAGACTGACGCTCCTAAAATATACGACAGGTCCGGACCACTCGTAAATTTTGTTCGTATCTGAAAAAAATCGTAGGATACGAAAACATTGTTGAATGCCGCAAATGATCCTAAATCACTCGTACGCACAGTTTAAGAACAAATCTGTGCGTACGAACGGTTCGTGAATGAGGGCCAATGTTTCTACTTTTTTGTTTTGTTTTTTTGAATGTCCAGAGGACCAAACTTAGCTTTTTTAAATATGTATTTTACTTTACTGAAACTTCTAAATAATTATGATGGTCGTCTTTTCTTTTAACAGGTGTTTTTTTCGAATAAATCCAGAAAAGGGAACCAAAGTGGAGAACAAAAACTCCAAGTGTCGTCTCAACGTGAACCCCCGAGTCCTCACCCTGATACAGGAAATCACCGATCACGAGTGGTGTGACACCTAAATAAGGACTCTCTCTGTGGACTCAACTTGTTCAATGAAGAGGTATGCAAGTTTTTGTTTTTTGGACTGTTGGCAGGAAAAAAATATTTGAAGTTTCTGCTCTGTGGACTGTTCATTGAAGCACTGCAAGTTTTTGTTTTTTGGACTGTTGGCAGGAAAAAATATTTGAAGTTTCTGCTCTGTGGACTGTTCATTGAAACACTGCAAGTTTTTGTTTTTTGGACTGTTGGCAGGAAAAACTATTTGAAGTTTCTGCTCTGTGGACTGTTCATTGAAGCACTGCAAGTTTTCGTTTTTTGGACTGTTGGCAGGAAAACATATTTGAAGTTTCTGCTCTGTGGACTGTTCATTGAAGCACTGCAAGTTTTCGTTTTTTGGACTGTTGGCAGGAAAACATATTTGAAGTTTCGGCTCTGTGGACTGTTCATTGAAACACTGCAAGTTTTTGTTTTTTGGACTGTTGGCAGGAAAACATATTTGAAGTTTCGGCTCTGTGGACTGTTCATTGAAACACTGCAAGTTTTTGTTTCCACATTTACAGTATTTTCTGGTGTATAGGTCGCACCTGTGTATAGGTCGCATTGTCCAATTATCACCAATAGATTGGAAAAATCCCTAGATAGGTCGCACTGGTGTATAGGTCGCACCTACGTTTAGCTCTGCTGCAAATGTCTGCCACAGGAGCACACAGCAAGGCTTTTAAGAAGATTAACACTTAAAAACAATTATTTGTTTGATAAAAATTATAGGTGTCTGAGCTGAACTTTTCCTTAATAAATGAACGTAATTGTGAAATGAGCTGGATTTTAAAATTTGTTTCACCGAAAGTGATAACAAGCCATATTTAGGTCGCACCGGTGTATAGGTCGCAGGCCTTGAAAAAAACCCTAAAAAGGTGCGACCTATACACCGGAAAATACGGTACACATTTTTTGTTTAAAGTATTAAGAGAACTGCTAAAAATGGAAACATTTACATTTAATTTCTTTTAAGCTTTTTGCCTGGCATTTTTTTGTTAATTGAAAACTGTCTTGACTAAAAGAGTTGAGTTTTTGATTGTGGATTAAATCGGAGTCGCTGAATTGTTTAAAAATTGTGTCAATAAATTTTTCTAAAGTGATATGTACCTCTCATTCCATGATACATTTTGCATGTTTTTTAATGACAGTAGTAGTACTGGTAGTCAATTAGCGGGTTTAAAAAGTAACTCACCATATAATTTGATTATTATTAGCGATGAACAAAAAACACAAAATATCCATTATTTTACATACAAAATTTTACTGTGGTTTTACCAGTTTAAATTAGTTTTTTGGTTGATATTTCCCAGTAAATTTAGCCAGTTTTTGATGTAGTAAAAACATTTATTAGAGGTAAAAAATACAGGAAAGGGTCTTCTTATGTAGAACAAAACTATGTAAAATTAACATTTAATTTGTGTTGACTTAACAGACTAATAATGTAAATTAACAGAAATACAGGAAAGGGTCTTCTTATGTAGAACAAAACTATGTAAAATTAACATTTAATTTGTGTTAACTTAACAGACTAATAATGTAAATTAACAGAAATACAGGAAAGGATCTTCTTATGTAGAACAAAACTATGTAAAATTAACATTTAATTTGTGTTGACTTAACAGACTAATAATGTAAATTAACAGAAATACAGGAAAGGGTCTTCTTATGTAGAACAAAACTATGTAAAATTAACATTTAATTTGTGTTGACTTAACAGAATAATAATGTAAATTTACAGTGTCAATCACTGTAAGTTAATTTACATATTTTCTCTGTATATTTAATTACGTTGTGCCCGTAATTTTTACAGGAAAACTCTGGTAACCACAGCTGCCAGCGTTTTCCTGTAAAAACGACAGTTTTTTTTTTACGGTGTAGACGTGATCACCAGGCAGATCAGGAAGCCAAAAGAGTGGTGGTAGGATCTAGGGGATAAATGAGTAGTACCCATAAACTTGACACTAATTTGACTAAGGCTACGCTTTTTTGCGCAAGTGAACTTGGCTTCTAAATCCCCTGGTCCCTTTCAGTGGGCTATATAATGTTGATTCACATGCTAATGACCCTACTAATGACACATTAATTCTACACCAAAAGCGGGTGGTCCAACTATCCAAAGTCACTAACGACAACTGCAGTCTGGTGAAGGTGTTCAACCCCACATTTGGTCTGTAAGGGTCATCCGATGACTTTAGTGTCATGATCAAAACTGCAGTTTGCTTTGATAAAAAACACTCACATAAGCTCATTTTCAAGATGTGCCAGAGCATGTCACATGATTTTTAGTGTACTGATGTGGGTCTGCTGGACTGCTTGCCTTTTTCCAATTACTCTGTGATGAAAATTGTTCTATTACCTCAAAACCCTTTATAAAGATGAATCATACATTTGACTGTTTGTTTTTACAGGTTAGTGTCAGTGAGTCACAGGGACTCACTTAAAAAAGAGACCTGTACAGGAAACCTGAAATTGATGGAGTTTCCTACATGCAGATCTTTGGACTGAGATAACTGCAGTTTGTCTGATTTGTTATAAGGGATAACATTTATTTAATTGTTGATTTTTTAGATAAAATGATATAGGAACTGGTTCTATATTTAGTTTTATGATTTTAAAGTCTAAACGGAATATTTTACAGTAAGATATTATAATATATTATAGTATATATTACATATATACAGGGCGGCCGTGGCACAGTGGTAATGGCAGTCGACCCCCGATCGGAAGGTTGGAGGTTCGAATCCCGCATCCGCCCACCATGTGTCGTTATGTCCCTGGGTAAGACACTTAACCCCAAATTGCTCCCGGTAGGTCTGGATGGCACCTTGCAAGGCAGGCTACCACTACCGGTGTATAAATGTGTGAATGAATGGGTGGATGGTTGGTATTGTAAAGCATTTTGGGGCTCCTCACAGGGGGCTGGAAAGCGCTATATAAATAAGCTCCATTTACCATATAATAATAATAATAATGAATTCAATTTATAACGCACTTTTCATTAGTGAAAATCTCAAAGTGCTACACACATTGAATGCTACATACATTCATACACCAGTAGCGGCAGGCTACCATGCAAGGTGCTTTCCAGTCCTACCGATATTCTTACAATTCGATAAAGTTCTAGGTTTTTATATTTCTGAAACAGGTACACTCAGACTGTGTGTTAGTAAACAAGAAACTGTTTCAAAGGGGGGAGTTTGAAAACAGTGAAACAGTGTTTAAAGATAACCACATTGACATTCATACAAACGACATTGCTCTTGTATATATTTATTTAACCAACATACTGTATTTTCGATTTCTTCTGATGAAATGTGTACAGATTCCAGAAACCTCATAGGTCCAAAAGGGGGACACCCATATGACCAAACTAGATAGCAGGATCAAACCACAGACCCCTGAGTTGGATTTGATCAGGGTTTAATTAGAGATGTGGTAGTTCTGTATTTTTTAATACATTTGACTTGATTTGAAAACATTTTAATGTTATATTATACTTTTTTGGATGAGGTGATCACATGAATTATATATTCTGCACATGCGTTAATGAAGTTCCTTCCACAGACTCCATGAGGTAAGCAGAATTAATAATAATAATAATTATAATAACTAAACGTCTATGCCGGGAATCCTGAGGATCTTGTTTGAACTCAGAAACTAAACTGGGTATGGCATAAGTTTTTTTTGGGAAAGTTTTCTATTGTTGAGGTGATTCATCTATACTAAACTAATACTAATACTGTACTGGTGTGGGAATTAACAATATGCAAACATGATCCTATTTTCTTGTCTATTTGTACTAATTTATGATTCTGCCCAGCTCTGTAGGTCAACACCACAGGAAGGACTTCCAGGTGTGACAAGCATGAAGAGGGTCGAGGACCCCTGCTGGAAACACTGGGAGTCGGAGCGCTGGCTGAGATCATTTCAGGGCAGGATGGTTCCTGAGATGGGGTAGTAGGATTCCAGATTCTTCCATGGGCAGCCCAAATGTCTGGGTGGCAGGGCAGTGTGACACACAGAGCCACACTGAGATGGGGCAGCAGGATTTCTGATGCCGAGGAGGCTTCTCTGCATCAAATGCGACGTCCTGATTATGCCAACTTGCCGAGAGAAAATGCAGAGCGATTTTAGTACTGAAAGCATTTCTAATAGCTGGCAATATGATGTGTTAGCTGGTTTAGGCCTTTTGAAGAAATCTCTCTCTCTCTCTCTCTCTCTCTCTCTCTCTCTCTCTCTCTCTCTCTCTCTCTCTCTTTATTATGTTTTAGTTATTATGCATTCTGTTTTGGTCTATAAAAAAGACCTAGCTCATAAAAAGCTTTTTCTTTGCTATGTGTTTCAATAATTGATTTCCTACATTTTAAGAGTTGTTTTCTCATGTTTTGAAAAAGTTTTTAGTTAAAATTTATTTTAAGTTTCCAAATCCTTTTATTTTTAGATTAAACTTCTTAAAATGTTTAAATCATTTTAGTTTAAATTTCTTTAAGTTTTTTTAAATTATTTTACTCTACTGCACACAAAAACTTTTATTTCAGATGAGCCTGAATTGTTGTAAAGGCTGCAAATATGATGAGGGCCCATTTGAATTGGTCGCGTTTTTCCTACTAAAAGTTTAGACCCAGAGGTTTTTTTCGTGCCAATCATCTGCATAATGTGAAACAGTTTTAAATTATATAAAGGGTAGACTGTTAGAGTACTATATTTTAATGTTTATCATCTAAAACTTATAGTATGAAACAATGTATCTGTTCACTCCCCGAGAAATATTTTTCTTACACAATACTTTTTTTACTGAAGAAACAGAAGATCAAAAGAATGTTCTTTGTTTCAAGACCTGTTGTTCTTGCCTCGGTCAAAACTGACAACATCTATTGTGTGAAAACTGTTTGAACCTGTTTTGTTGTAAAAATACATGCCCACCAAATGAATAAAAAGGTTGGTGTAGGCCTTGGCAAATTGTACTTCGTTCTCCACTTTTTAGGAGACGATTCCCACTTTGCAAAGTTCAGTTCCCGATCGTGTCATTTGTCTGATCATTTTTGTTAGAAGCTGCAGGGTTGGTTTGAAAACCCATCAGCTTAGGTCAGACAGGTGGATGGATGGAGGGGTCTTCACTCCACAACAGGGGACCAAAAGACACAGAACTTTTTGGACAAGTGCTTAAAATAGATACTGTCCTGCTGGCCAGCTCAGGTAGGAGAATGAATCAGTGCTTAAAATAGATACTGTCCTGCTGGCCAGCTCAGGTAGGAGAATGAATCATTTAATCATAAGTGAGCCTGTTGCAGTTGCAGCATGTTTCAGGCAATTTGAAGGAAGAATTAAGTGACCATTACCCCGATTAAACCATCCAACCTCAACTGCTGCCCAAACACAGCATAAACCCCAGCCAGAGGAAAGTAGGACCAACTCTCAGGCTGTCTTTAGAGCTTAATAAAATTTAAGCTAATATTATATTTAGCTACCAAAATAGGAGGTTATGAGTCATCCAGCAACAGGAAGGGATCAGAGCAGTTTGTACAGATTCAACAGTTATTACCAACATAGCTGCAACAATTAACACATTTAAAGTGTTCCTGAATAATAAGTAAAACAAAGATCAGACATTAGTGTTCATTTGTTTATGATGTTTTCTAAATGTTGGTTTAAGGAAGTGATGTAAGCTCTGAGCTGGTGGTCCAGGTCATTTTGTACAGTATCATATAAATTCCTGTAAAACAGTTTGATGCTGAGTATTGAGTCAAACTGATGGAGCGACAAGTCAAACTGTACATCTGTTGATAACAGTACTGTAGTCTTTTTTCTTATAATGTGATATACAGTACCCCTCATTAAAATAAATCTGCCCTTAGCCTGAAATGTTTTGTCATTTTTTCAGTTTCACTGACAAACCAACATTTAGCTCAATATTGATAAAATGTGCTGTGTGTTGTATACAGTACGATATGACGTCTTGAATAAACATGACTGCAACAGTTAATCAGTTGTAGATGTAGGCCTACATCTAATAATAATTTGTCAGAGTTTTGTTTGCTAGTTCATGATATTTTGCTGACAGAGACCAATAAAAAGTTTTCATAGATGTAGAAAAAGACATGATCACTCACCTTTTATGATAAATATAATGTTCAGGTCTTAAATACTTCTAAACCAGAGATCTCTAGCAGACGAGAACAGAAAGTTGCAAAAGCACCACAGAATCATCTATTTGGCCATAAAAAGTGAAACACATCGGCTAAAATCACCTTAACTGGCTCCTTGAAAAAATGTGGCATGTGTCCCGAAATCTATGTTTATTGTAATGTTTTACATACAGAAAGAATTGTCAGTAATCACTTTACGTTTCTGGAGCAATAAAGACTTTGCTGTGAGAGATGAAAGACCAGCTTTAAAAGGATAAACAGGAGGGTGTGAAGGGCGATTACATTATGTAAGCATCTGTCAGTCACACTGGGATCCATAAGTCAACATAAAAGCTAGGATTTAAAAACACTGCAGAAAGAAGCCAGTTCATAAGAAACAGAAAACCTTTTAAACTCCTGTTCCAACAACAACAGGAGCCAACAAATGGCAGGAGATCACAGGACCCTGCTTTGCCTTTGGGGATTTTACCTCGCATCCAAAGCACATTCAGAATTGCTGAAGTCTGCACACTGCATGTTGTGAACAACAGAACGAAGAAGAAACGCACAGAGAGCACAGCTGTGAACATGAAAGTTTCTCCTGACCTGAGGTGCTTCAGCAGTTTTCTGCAGCTCTCCTTCAGGACATGTTTTATCTGATGCCTGCCTCTCCATGACGTCACCCTGAGGAAACAGACCAGTGGATCAGTTTGATCATCAGCTCTGAGTCCAAAGTTAAACACTGCAAGTCATGACCAGCATAGCTCTCACCTGGCAGTAGCCAACGATCTGCTGTGTGATGCTCTGCACGTGCACCAAGTGCTGGTCCAGTCTCCTTTGGTGCTGGAGGGCAGCGAGCTGAGCTTCGTGCTGAAGTGTTGTCACCTGCTCCAACAGTGTCCGCTCCGTCCTCCTCCACCTGTCCAGCCTGTCCATGCGCGCGCCCCGCTCCAGAGCTGTGCGCCTCTCCTCCAGCGCGGCTGTGCGCGCCCGGAGCGCCTCCACGCAGCTGTGCGCGTCAGCGGACAGCAGAGGTAGACCGCATCCCTCCTGACAGACTCTCTGACCCGGCTTGGGTTCTCTCCGCCGCTCCATCACCACTGGCTCTGAACTTTGTTTGACAGCGCGCACGGGACTTCCTGAGTTCAGAACAGAGTCCTTCACATGTCTGAACACTTGTCTGCAGGACAGGACTGAAGTTTGAGCGGTCTGCGCAGCTGCGCTGAAGCACCGATGATGATGATGATGGTGGTGTGAGGAGTTCCCTCGCACAGAAATCTTCCGTCCTCGTTTCACATCTTTTTTTGGTCAGGGTTAGGTGGAGTCTGCAGCTTTCAGTAGATTTGTGATGTTTGTATCTTTGTTTTAGGATCACTGTAATAGCCCTACCCAGCTGGCATTCGACCGACTTTAAACGTTTAAATATGGTTGAAATAGCGTCAGTTTAAGAAAAAACATTCATTCAACATCAAAACAACGTTGAACACCAAACCATTGAAATGGTGTTGTTAACTCACCATGGATTCACCTTTGAAATATAAACCAGTTTTGAGTTGTATGTATTATCAACATTATTTTTCACAAACGTGACAAAAAGATTTTGCTGGAATATGTTAGTTGAAAAATAACCTTGTTCCAACATCCAATCAATGTTGATTAATTAACCGTTGGAAAAGTGTTGACACATGAATAGTGATTCAATGTTGAAACCTCAACTATGAATCTAATGTTATGAGTTCTTCAACCCTTTTTATTTTCTCCCGGCATCTTTTCGGAACTTTTTTTTTCTTCTTTTTTTTTTGTATGGTGAACGGTGTGCGCACTAGATGGCGGTAATACACCGGAAGAATGTAAACTGCCACAAAACCTCACAGAAGAAGAAGAAGAAAGGTGTGCGCATGCGTGATGTGGATCGTCTATCTTCTAGGCTTTGCGCGGGCTAGCAACTACAACAACAGTAAGTAAAGTTTTGTAAATCACATTAGTTAATAAACCCGTGACAAACTTTGAACGATTATTTTGGGGCATACAGTCAACCGCAGAATTTACCAACGGCTTTACTAGCTGTGCCGATATTTTCGAGCTAGCTAGCTAGCGGTCCGAGCTAACTAGCTCGGACTGCTAGCGTGCGGAGCCAGAAACAGACAGACACATGCATGTGGCCATGGTAAGACACTTAATCAAATATTCTCATTCATCTCTGTCTTCTTTGCAGAACAGAATGAGGCGTGGTGATCTTAAACTGTTCTTCTGCTTCATGTGTAGGCAGATGAGGCCTACCACATCGGGCCTTCTCCTTCCCAACAGAGTTGCCTATCCATGGAGAAAGTTTTAGAAGTGGCCAGGAGGTCAGGGTCCCATGTGAGGAACACGACACGACACTCAGGCCACTTTTTCTCCTTAAAGTCATAAAGAACGTTTCATCCTCCATCTTTAAAAAAATAATAATTTCCACCTTTCTCTTCATTAAACGTTACACGTTTGTGTTTACAGGCAGTCCATCCTGGTTATGGCTTCCTGTCAGAAAACAGAGTTTGCAGAAGCTTGTAAACAGGAAGAAATCATCTTCATCGGACCGCCTTCTTCAGCCATCCGAGACATGGGCATCAAGAGGTGACCCACCTTCCTGAAACACATATTTTTGAGTTTTTCTGATGAGGACTGAGCGTCTTTGCAACTGTAGACATTTTTTTCCAAAAGTTATAATGCAAGTTTTTTTTTTCTTGTCTCAGCACATCCAAACACATCATGTCAGCTGCTGGGGTGCCAATCATAGGTGGTTACCATGGAGAGGACCAAACCAACGAGAGGCTGCAGGCAGAGGCTGCAAAGATTGGTTATCCTGTGATGATCAAGGCAGTCCGTGGAGGAGGAGGGAAGGTGAAAGGACGCAGAGAAGAACTGAAATAACTTTGATAGCATAACTTCCACGAGCTTGATTTGAACCTTGCGTGTTTTAGGGAATGCGTATCGCCCGGTCAGACTCGGACTTCATCGAACAGCTGGAGTCAGCGAGACGTGAAGCCAGGAAGTCCTTCAATGATGACGTCATGCTTATGGAGAAGTTCGTAGAGGATCCCAGGTACGCTCAGAGGACTGTTTGATTTGGTCTTTGAAGAACTAGCAAGTTTTCAAATGTCTCGCTGTGTGTTGTTGGCAGACATGTAGAGGTTCAAGTGTTTGGAGACATGCACGGTAACGCCGTCTATCTGTTTGAGAGGGACTGCAGCGTCCAGCGGAGACATCAGAAGATCATAGAGGAAGCTCCAGGGGTGAGTGGTTCACAGCTGTTTACATTTAAAACAGATGTCCGTTTGACACGGTTTAACCAAAACAGAGGGTTTATATTCAGCATCTTTGTCACATGAGACATTTTAAATTCAAAGATCCGGACATGAAGTTGAGGTACTTTTTGTGAAGTAATCCTTCCATCGTTGTGTAATTGTGACATTATTTTCTTCTTAATATTTGTTTTTAGTCCCGTGAATTATTTGAGTAAAAACATGATTTATTTATTTATTTTAATTTAAAACACAAAACAATTTCACATATTGTATGAAAACAAAACATACAATGAAAGGTAGCAGAAAGAAGAAGAATCTTATTATACCTGCCCCTTTTTTAAAACAATCAATTGAAAAATCAATTCAAACAATAATCATCTATAAATAACAGAACAAAATTAATAACTCATCCCAATTTTCAATTTCTAGTACATTTCACATTTAACTAATTTATATGTGTTTTTTCAACAATTTAGTTTTGATCATTCTCTTAAACATAAACATTGAATTTGCTTTTTTTTTTTACATCATTTTCCAAACCATTCCACAATCCAATTCCCTGTATTGAAGTAGATCGTCCCTTTAATCTGGTTTTGTACTGTGGTTTTACAAAAATCTCTGTTCCCTTAAGATTGTAGCAACTTAGGGATTTAACTGCAGGCAGCTTTTTGTGGTCAGTGAGGCTTCAAAAGTGTGAGGGATCTTAAGAAGCATTTTGTTTTGAAGCTTTTTTCATGAATCACAACAGGTTACCAGCACCTTCTTCACCTGAGGTTTAAATTATATGGATATGTTTTATAGACACTTGTGAACATGTTTATCCTTTACCTTCCTCCATATTTCCACCTGGACTTTCTCAGCCTGGGATAAGCCCTGAGGTTCGGAGGAAACTTGGAGAGGGAGCAGCTAAAGCCGTGAGCTACGTTGGAGCAGGTGAAGACACGCAAAGATAAACTCCTCCCACCACAGTGACTTATTACACACACCCACTACAAATGTTGTGATCCATTCCTGCAGGTACTGTGGAGTTTGTAATGGACGCTCAGCACAACTTCTACTTCATGGAGATGAACACGAGGCTGCAGGTGGAGCATCCCGTCACCGAGATGATCACTGGAACCGACCTGGTGGAGTGGCAGCTCAGGGTGAGACGGAGAGCTGAAAACTCTCTGGAAACCATAACTTATACTAAAAGTTTATTTTATTTTGTAATAAAAATCTCTTCCAGGTGGCAGCAGGGGAGCCCCTGCCCTGCCCCTCCTCCAGGAAGACATAACCCTGAGGGGCCACTCGTTTGAGGCTCGTATCTACGCTGAGGACCCAAACAACGACTTCCTTCCGGGAGCGGGGCCTCTGCTGCATCTGTCCACGCCTTCAGCAGACCAACACACACGCATAGAGACCGGGGTCAGAGAAGGTACGTTCATTCAACCGTTCATTCATTTAGAAGGTACGTGTAGCCCCATTTGAGAAACAGTGCCTAACAGAGCAGACAAAAACATTAAACTCCAGCTCTTTTTTTCAACCACCTCATTTAGCAGACAACAGTCCAGTGTTAGTGTTAATGTTTTTGTCTGCTCTGTTAGGCCACTAAGCCTAAAATGTCTCAGAAATATGTTTAACATTAAACGATAAAACTTAATTATCCCCTATACTGCCTACTCCACAAACGACAAATGCTCATTTTGGTATGTATTTGTGTGAGACCCGTTTTGTCTTTGAGTATCAAATATTTTTAAGTTTAGTATTCCACTGTATCTCAAATGGGGGTACACGTACCCCTTGGGGTACTTGGAAACCTTGTGTAAAGTAATTTACATTTTTGACATATTAACACTTATGTTTAAACCCTCTAAAATGCAGAAAGAACCCCGATGGACATCCCCTCAAGCACTCAATCTCAAATCTTGGGATGCAATGGTAGCAGGAGTCCCTCTGAGTCTCTTTCTAATGATCAAAGGTATTTAATTTAAATATGATCAAAATTAGAGATGTAACAATTCATCTAACTCACGATGCGATGTGTACCAATTTTGCTGTTGCATGCTTTAAACAGATCAGTCAGACCTGGCCAAGACAGTCCCTTTCTCAGAGGCGGCGTTGGAGGTCGAGGTCTTCCTCTCGTGGACAAAGGTAAATTGTGATCAAAAGTATAATATTGACAGTATAAATGCAGCACGTTGCTTAGTCTGAACAACTTTTACTGACTTCAGCAAATGTCACATGTTCATTTTTCTTTTTTCGCCCCAGTTAAGCTAAAAATTGTGGTGCAAAATTATCATTCCCACTGCTTAAAATTATACCACCATTTACAATAGCTGCTGTAGAAATGTTCTTCTTTTGTGTTTATTTTTTAAACAGATCAGTCAGCCTTGGCCAAGACAGGCCGTCCCTTTCCTGGGTATGAGACGCGTCCTGGCTACAGGTTCACCAAAGACACCCGTGGGGTCCTCGAGCAAGTGTACCCAGGCTGAGTGCCCACATCCTGGCTACAGGTTCACCAAAGACACCCTGGGGGTCCAGTAGCAGCTGTACCCAGGCTGAGTGCCCACATCTTCTTTATCTTTTTGATTTTACAGGAAATCTGTATATAAATATTTAAAATTGATTTAAGTGCTTTAAAAGCAGAAATGGACAAGAATTCCTTTCAGTGTTGCCCAATGTTAGAGAATTCAAACATTGATCATTTAAAACTTATTACTTTAATGTATTCTGATGAATCATTCATGATCAATCATCATCATGAGATGAATCATTAACCAGTTTGCTTTACTAAAAGTCTTTCTGTATGAAACAAAACATCTCTGAAGAACACAACTTGTTGCCTCATGCACACAGAACAAAAACACTGATTAGGCCAGCTCATGTTTTAATCACAGATAAGGTTTTGACATTACGTTATTGTTTGTTTTGGCATTGCCACACTCACGTTTTAATCACAGATAAGGTTTTAACATTACGTTATTGTTTGTTGTTACACTGCCACGTTTTCCATGTGCTATCTGAAACTGTCATCCTTGTTACTCATTATTGTCCAACCTTTGAGAGAATAAAAAGCCAGTACGCACTTTCCAATTTGGATTTGATCTCAAACACTTTTGAAACTTGTTTCAAAGTGTCTTGAGGTGATCTCCCATTTTCAAAGTCTGCTGCTCTGAAAATTAATTCTTGTCTCTCTTCTTGTGTGGTTCGTGTTGAAGGTGAAGGTGTTTAAAAATCCTCCATCATTGGTTCCCTGACCGGGAATCGAACCCGGGCCGCGGCGGTGAGAGCGCCGAATCCTAGCCACTAGACCACCTCTTACCTGTCTCCGGTGGGCCCAGAGGACGGACTCACTACTAGCCCATGCACGGCAGTTTCAAAAGTCTGGTAAGCGTGGACGTTTTACCCCGCCAGGCCAGTGTTCTTTAGGTCCGATTCTCTGGCCATCGACGGGACGGTTTGACGGAAGATCCAGTCGAATACCACACGAACCTGCAAGGAGTGAGTACATGTTATTGCTTAGTACGGCGAGAAGTACTGTTTTGGGTTTGCCTTGCACAGCGAGAAGTGCTGTTAAATTGCTTAGTACGGCGGATAGTACTGTTTTGGGTTTGCCTTGCACAGCGAGAAGTGCTGTAAATTGCTTTGTACGGCAGGAAGTACTGTTTTTGGTTTGCCTGGCACAGCGAGAAGTGCTGTAAATTGTTTGCTTAAATACAAGCTTGAAATACTAGCTTGGGTTGTTTAGCACAGAGATAAGGTGCTATAAAGTTTGCTGACGTCCGGCGTGGAGGGACTGATTGTTTGCTTAAAGTACGGCGTGAAGTTACTTAAAATTTGTTTGCTTGGCACGGCGGAAGGTGCTCTAAATTTTGCTGACGTACAGCGGGGAAGGTACGTAAATAGGAAAGTTGTGTTCATCAGGCTGCATCGGTGAGTGCCTGAGAGTTGTGTGTGCGTTCTTTGTGTTTGTCTGTCTCTCTCTCTCTCTCTCTTTTTCTCTCCCTCTATCTGTGTGTGTGTAAGAACATGAGTTCACATGTAAATTAGAGTTTTGAGCTGGCTGCCGAGTCACAGTCAACTTTAAGAAAGAACAAAGAAAAATAAAGATTAATCAAATAAATTAAAAAGATAAATACTGAAACTAATAATTACTAACTGCGCTGAAAGCAGGCCGGCTCCTCCGGGAACATCTTATCTGGTAACTGTACTGAGACATCACCTCCTGTGAAAAACAGAAACAAACAGAAATTTATGCTACTACTACATCTCAGTTTAAAACGAGACTAAATAATACATATAAAACGTTAATCATTGTATTTTTCCGCTCTTACAGTTATAACAGTTATAACGAGATAAGATCGTATCTAAAAACGAATCCGGAGACACGGGTCAGATACCTGAATTATTATTTTGAAATAAAATGAAATAAAATATTTGCATGCTTATTTCAAACAATTCATCGTAGCCGATTCGTTTACCAGCATTTGAGAAATCGATTGATGTTGTTTATGAAATTCTAATCCAAATACTTTAGGTTTTAAGCTTAAACAAACGTGGAATTCGAACATTTTTGCATTGAATTTGGCGTTAGCGTAGCTATTAGCTAGCGGCCCATTTCTTAACACTTTTTAACGATAAAAAGTCCAAATTATTTCGCTAAAACCAAGCGGGCATGATTACGTTTCTTGTATTGAATATCTAAAGGCAAAACTATCCGACTTTAATCAGCTAAAATTACTTTTTGGGTCGACAATTACAGCCCACTGGACGCTAACGTTGCTACGAAACTTCGTCGCCCGTCTAAAATCCATAAATAGGTAGTCATTCTGTATAAACCGGACGCTTCAAATGTTTGTTTTTGCTGCCAACAAACGCTGAGAAATTTGCTTACCGATTTTAGTGATTATCTTTTAGATGAATGCGGAGAACAAATCCAATTCTGACGTTCACCATCACAAGTACATTGCACTTTGACCCCGGAAAAAGAAGAACGCCAAAACTCCTGTAGAGACCCATAGTGGCCAAACATCGCTACTACATTTGCAGATTAGTTTACCTTTTTTTATTTTAGACGATAATTTAAGTTTTTAGAGGCTCGAATACAAAATAAAAATAAAAATAATAAACAATAAAAACTTGGCACTTGTAAATTATATAACTAACATATCTGACAGTCATGGGAAATAATAGAAGTAAAAAATCTCCTACAGGAGCAGAAACAAACACGAAAGATTTGAGATTCATGAGCCAGAAACATCCAGAATCGGTTAAATATATCAAAGAATGGATGAAAGAATATGAGATATTACCCAACCTTAAAGTAGACACCTGGAAAACACTTATTTCTGTCCTGCAAAACCAAATTATTCTAAACAAAGGCAAGAAGAAAGAAAAAATAGAACACCAATTGGCAATTGCTAAAATCTGGCATTATGAATCACTAATTAGGTGTGAGGAGATAAAAACATCTAAGGAGGCCAAACTGCAACGAAAACAAATGACTGACACGATGTTTGTTAAACCTGAAGACAATTGCTGGGTTGCAATCACGTGACCCGGAAGTGGCGCGAAATTCAGATGCGGGGCAGGAAGTGATTTTCCCCAGTTCAAAACACAGCAGAATGGATTACAGCAAGTATGCCAAAGCCCTAAATAAACTGGCGAGGACGAGTTTTGGGTTAACCATTTAGGATCAAAAGAAGCTTTAAATGGTTGTCGACTTGTTTCTGCCCGGGTGAGTAGTGAGATGTATTATTTATTTAGTAATTAGCCTATGCTAACTACGCTATCGCTAATGCTAACAACAAGTTTAGTTAGCCCCCTGTTATTTCTATGTGCGTGGATCTACTTAAAAATAATATATTTAGCTTCTGTAAAGCCAAATTCGTGCTGGAGTTGTATGTGTTAACGTTGAGTCATATGCATTTCTACACTGTAGGTCAGAGATCTACAGTAACTCCATTAAAAAGGTAAGTTAATGTACTGAAAATATTATGATTTTTTTTGTTTTGATAATACAGTATCATCAAGGTGATCGTATCTTCTTTGTAACTTCAGATACTAGCTGGTTAAACTCAAGGTGGCCATACATGGGAGCCTCACCAGATGGAGTCGTTTCATGTGACTGTCATGGAGCCAGGGTGTGTGAAATCAAGGTAAAATTTATTTCTCAAAAGGTTTGGACTACTGCACTGCAGACTTAGCTTTTTTAGATTTTTCTACCTGGATTATTGAGCATGCATTAGGGTACTGCACTGCAGACTTTGCGCACCTCACAGTATGAATGTTACAACTATAATTTTTTACTCAAATCTTTGTTGTTTGCATATTTCACAGCATGTAGCCGTAGTTTTGGGGATGGTCTTGCAGTTTGTGGGATGTTGCCTTGTTTCCAGTTAAAAAATGTGTGACCTTTCCATCACCTTTTAAAACTTAGTCCAGATTAATACATTCTTACCTGTGGAACACACCTGGTTGACAGAGACATAAATATAGTCTCATTTTCTAACATTGGTGTTGGATAGTGAAATGAGTGAAACACAATCTTTAAAAACGTATCATATTGAAATGTTTTGGAGACTACCGTATTTATTTTTTATGTCTAAGTTTCATTGTCTTGTCCTTCAGTGCCCACAGAGCAAACAGCATGAAGTCGGTCTGAGGATGTGTGCTGGACAGCCTGGTTTTTGTCTCGTCGTCTCGTCAAGGTTGGAGATTCTGTACAACTGGATAGGAACCATCCTTATTACCATCAGCTCCAGGATCAGATTCACATTGTGGATGTACAATATTGTGATTTTGTAGTATGGAGTGAAAATGATATTTATGTGGAAAGAATTCTGCCAGATGACCAGCTGTGGGAAACAGCAGTTCCCAAAATTCAGCACTATTTTACACATTGCATCCTACCTGAAATCCTGGGACAGAAATCCACACGTGACTAACCAATCTAAGAATCAAGAATGTTATTTGGAGTAGTTGATGAAAGGAGTTTGAAAAGTTTATACAAATTTAAACAGTTGCTCTTTTTTTCCCCAAAAACATTTGTCACTACCATAACATGTTTCAGCTACACCTGTAGCAAGCACTCTGCAGAAGGGTCATGTGATGTTGTTACATGTCATGACAGCTGTTTTTTATTTACAATAATCTTAATTGAAAAGTTAAGTATGTTAAATCAAATGATATATTTAAATCAATATGAGATTAGCTTGTGAATTTCAAAGGTGTTCTAATATGTTAAATAACAGCACATACAAATGTCATATGTCACAAATGTTGCAAAATGAGTCTACTTCAGAAAAATGTTTTTATTTCAATAGCAAAACTCATGTCATTTTAACTGACCAATATTCACAAAGATTGGTTATGGAGTTCATTGAATAAATTAAAAATATTCAACCTTATTGGGTAAATTTTTTTTTTGTCTTCATGAACAATTAACATGTACAAATATGGTCTGTAACAGTATTAGTGATTTAATTTACTTTTGATTTACTTTAAATGATAAATACATGTATAATCATTTAAACTTAAAATATTTATATAAATATAGTTGATTGAATTACTTGTCGCTCAGGCCACTATTAAGAATTGTAATCTTTCATGGAGAACATGAATCGTTCTAAAACAAATTCGAGACACAGTGGCTTTTGACACATTAAATCTATAGGCAAGGTCTTGAAGCTGCAGATGTAATCTGAGATGCATAAGTATCATAATAAATTGCTCAAATTTGGAGAGTGCTGACAGTGATGACATGCTGATGTATAAGGTTCACAGAGCTGAAAAATTTGCATCAAAACTAAAAAGTTGGGCAGTCCCGTATAAAACTTTGTTTTATCGTTGTTCTGGAAGGTTTCAGGAGTAAATTTAGTCACTGAGACTTTTTCCTTAAGGTCGCAGATCTCAGTTGTGTAGCCTTTCACTGCATCCTCCAGCTTTGTGAGGTCAACCATGCTTAGATCCGTCTGGCATTCTGCATCTGCAAATATTTAATTATTAAAAATTACGTTCAGAAATTCTATAAATAAATAAATAGTATTTTTATTTATTATTATTTTACCTTTGAATCGTTCGTTTTCAGGGGCTGGTAAGCTTTCTTCACAGAGCTCATCTTCCAGACTGTTGGCCTCCTCAGTGCAGAGAAGCTTCCAGGCCTTAGCTCTTTCCCTGCGCCGGAGGGATGCTTCTGTTTGTGGCCACTCGTTACTTCTTTGGTACCCCAGGTTAACAGTGGGGGCCCAGTCTTGGGAATGTACATCACCTGCTGCACTCGGACAACCTAAATATAAGACACCACTTTAAAGTAAAACACGTAAATGCCTTTCCTAGCACTAAGCTAACCGCTAACAACATTAGCATTCTAATCGGATTTTTTCTGGGAACAACCAAGTGTTGAACCACTACACAAGCTAGGGCATAACATATCTTACCTGTCTTTCTAGTTACTGTCCAATAAAATATCTGAAAATATGATTTAAACGATACGACCCTTACCTGTTACAAAGTGGTCGCTGCAGACTCTCGTCAGTTTCTGCACCTCCTGTTTTTAGCCGTAGGTTGTAATCCACGTTTGTCGTCTTTTTTCTGTAAGTTTTTTTAAATTAATCCCCTTGTAGCATACTACTTTCGGAACACGAAAATAACTTTTATCTATCTCTCGATTAGAGCGGTTGCAACAACCGTAAACGGCACAGAATTTAGGCATGTTGATGCTGAATCAGCAACAGAAGGAAACGGCTGCGTTTACTTCTTGCCCCGCATCTGCATTCTGTGACGTCACTGCTACGTCATCTGAAACCCAGCAATGAAACAATATCTTTGTGTCGCCCTCCCTCTTATGATACAACGGGGGCCTCATTTTCAACCCAAACACCATCCGTTTATCCTATCGAGGAACTTGCCAAACTAAGCATATCGTCAGAGGCCAAAACAGATAACCACGTTGTCACTAGAAAAATGTCAAAGATGCAGTCTTCCACTTCACAACCTCCTTGCCCCTCTTCAAATGCTTTCCCTCTGATACAAGTCATGAATCCAGCTGCAGACATAAAGGGCAACCCGCAACATGCTTTAGTTTTCAGGCCATGGACCCTCGAAGAGGCCAGGAAGGCTGTAGAGGGAGTTAGCAGTCATTTGGAGGATCCTGAAATGTGGATCATGGATATGGAAGGTATTATACATTCCTATCGCCTTAATGGTCATGAGACCGGGGAAGCAGCCCAGTCGTCTTTGGGAAAACATTGGGCCCGAGTGCGTGGTGACTACACTGGCAGGGGAAATGATGGGGCCCCTCTCCCCTATGATATAACAACCCCAAACCACCTAACTGGACGTTACAAGCAACAATGGGATGCTCTTTGTGGTAGAGTGTGCACAGTTTTCAAACGAAAAGCTGATTATGCTGCACTCTCTGCAATCAAACAAAAACAAGGGGAAGATGTCGATGATTTTAAATTAAGATATGAAAAGGATTTCAAAATCTATAGCGGTATCAATCACAATGACGAGCCAACCTCAGCTTATCAACAACAGCTGAAGAACGGTCTGCTACAATCTTGTACTCCAAACATTTCAGGTTGGATAAAGAAACACTTTGTAGAACTGGACACTTGTACTGTTGAGGTTTTTATGCAATGGGCACGTCATGCTGAGAAAGTGCTGAAAAAAAAACAGGAGATAACCCAAACAACAACACAAATGTGTTTTACAGTAATGACCCAGACTCAGAAATATATTACAATGCTCCTATGAGAAACAGCAACAGAGGTAGACGCATGAGACCAAGAGGCCGTGGGTTTAGCAGATACAAACCACAGTATAACCGTCCCCGACAATATAATCATGACAACTGCTGGAGGTGTGGCGAGATCGGACATCAAACACGTGACTGCAAGAAAGATTTAGATCAACCAAACAGAAGAGAATTTGCTCACAGAGAAGCATTTCCTGCTGCAAGAAACCGCTCCGATAACAGAGACGATTATAATGCATGACTAGTTGATAACACTCACAACTCCAGTTCTGTCGAAGAACAGAAAGTTGTGAATGTTTGTTCAGCTTTGGATTTATTGAATTCTTTGAAAGAAAGACCATGGATAACACAAAACGTCCATGGCCAGAATGCCTAGACCTTGTTAAGTTGTATATGAGAATCACTCCAATACCCAATGGTCTGACTCCGTTTGAAATAATCCATGGCAGACCATACAGGATGCCTCTTTTCCGATTACATGAAAAAAAAAAAAAAAAAAACTTAGAGAAAAAGAAGTGTTCAGGACAAATTTACTGTCTTCTGATTCTCTGTCCCCACAGGAAGTGACAGTAAAACCTGGTGACTGGGTCTTCATCAAAATCATCAAAAGAAAAACTTGGGCCAGTCCACGCTGGGAAGGTCCATACCAAGTACTACTGAGTACACCCTCTGCTGTGAAGATTGCTGAACGACCCAGTTGGATACATCTCAGTCACTGTAAATTGCAGAAATACTAGACCCTTAAGTCATTGGAGCAGAGGGGAAGCCGGGTGTACAAAGGGGGCGGTTCTTTTAGTGACCGTCATCTCAAAACCAGTGAAGAACTTAAAGATCCCTGCTCTGTTAGGATTTAGGTTTCTAGTATTTCTGTATACCTAGCAACAATGGAAGCAAGTTACATAGTGAACGGCGATATCACCGATCTGCTGAGATCTGAACACCCCCATGACTACAGCACCAACCTATGGTGGCAACTGATGAACAAAACTGCTTATGAAGGAAAAACTACTAACTGCTATGTCTGTGCTCATCTACCCTATGCCACCTACAATTCAGGTTTGCAACCTGCTACTGTGCCCAAAGAACAACAAGCGTGCCTATATGGACTAAGCACCCACCCAGGAACAGGCAGCTGGGCAAAACAAGACTACACAAAATCACTGTCTGATGAAGTGAAGGACGCCCATCAAACTGCCTGAACTGATCACCATGACACATCTGCCGCCAAGCGTTTTGGGATGAAAACGCCAACTGCCTCGAGTCAGAAGATGTCATCGATTGCACACACCTCCTTGAACAAAGGACTTTCAACATCAGCAACCCAACAAGAGGACGACAAGAAACCACCACCGTAGCATTGCAGTGCCAGGTGACAAAGGCTTGTGTTTTAACTGACTGGTATTTCTTGTGTGGACACAGAGCCTATACAGCATTGCCACCTAATTGGGGGGGCCTTTGTGCTTTGGTCCCCCTATCCAACCCGACGCCTGTGCTGAGGAAGCTACTGACACCCTCAGCTCACAGGACAGAACGCTCTGCAATGCCTGAGATAACAAGATGGGGAGGGCTCAACACCAGCACCGGCATCCCATGGGAATTCAAGATCTGGAATGGAGGGGAAAAAGCTCTTCCAGAGCCGTTTCCCATGGGTAGGAGTCGGTTGAAATCAACAGGTATGCCCTCCCCGCCTCATCGACGACACCTACAAATCAGCAAATGGAACTCTGGGAGAGCTGAAAGCAATGGGAGAGATGATCCTACAAAACTGACATTCTCAATCTCCTGACTGCATCATGAGGAGGCGTGTGTAAAATTATTGGCGAATCGTGCTGTACCTACATCCCAGACGAATCAGGAACAGGAGGAGACATCCACGATGCTTTGCACGATCTGAGCGAACTATGTTGAGAGTGGGACTAAAGGAACAGACCCTTTCAACCCATGGTCATGGTTCACCTCCGGAACATGGTGGCACCTCCTGCTGAGAATCTGCACTCCAATCCTGACAATTGCCTTCTTTTTATTTGTGTAGTACTATGTCTGAAAAACATGATGAATTAGCCTAAAAAGAAAATGCAGAGTGATTCTTTTTCTCATTTTTTGTTGTTTTTCTTTTGGTTTGAGTCCATAAAGGACCTTAGTTCATAAAGAACTCATTTTTGCTGTGCGCCTCAATGATCGTTTCATCTGATTAAGTTGTAACCAGTTTAAATGATAAAGAGGACGGATATGTTAGAGAATTCAAACATTGATCATTTAAAACTTATTACTTTAATGTATTCTGATGAATCATTCATGATCAATCATCATCATGAGATGAATCATTAACCAGTTTGCTTTACTAAAAGTCTTTCTGTATGAAACAAAACATCTCTGAAGAACACAACTTGTTGCCTCATGCACACAGAACAAAAACACTGATTAGGCCAGCTCATGTTTTAATCACAGATAAGGTTTTGACATTACGTTATTGTTTGTTTTGGCATTGCCACACTCACGTTTTAATCACAGATAAGGTTTTAACATTACGTTATTGTTTGTTGTTACACTGCCACGTTTTCCATGTGCTATCTGAAACTGTCATCCTTGTTACTCATTATTGTCCAACCTTTGAGAGAATAAAAAGCCAGTACGCACTTTCCAATTTGGATTTGATCTCAAACACTTTTGAAACATGTTTCAAAGTGTCTTGAGGTGATCTCCCATTTTCAAAGTCTGCTGCTCTGAAAATTAATTATTGTCTCTCTTCTTGTGTGGTTCGTGTTGAAGGTGAAGGTGTTTAAAAATCCTCCATCAGATCCTCTCAACACCTTGGCTGCGCCTAGAAATTCTGTCCATAAAAGTTATGAACAGAATCGGTGACAAAGGGCAACCTTGGCGGAGTCCAACTCTCACCGGAAACGAGCCTGACTTACTGCCGGCAATGCGGACCAAGCTCTGACACCGGTCGTACAGGGACCTAACAGCCCTTATCAAAGGGCCTGGTACCCCATACTCCCGGAGTACCCCCCACAGAACCCCCCGAGGGACGCGGTCGAATGCCTTCTCCAAGTCCACAAAACACATGTAAACTGGTTGGGCAAACTCCCACGCACCCTCCAGGACCCTGCTGAGGGTGTAGAGCTGGTCCAGTGTTCCACGACCAGGACGAAAACCACACTGCTCCTCCTGAATCCGAGGTTCGACTATCCGACGGACCCTCCTCTCCAGAACCCCTGAATAGACCTTACCAGGGAGGCTTAAGAGTGTGATCCCCCTATAGTTGGAACACACCCTACGGTCCGCCCCCGATGTCCACGCGATATTGCAGAGTCGCGTAAGCCAACACAACCCTACAACATCCAGAGCCCTAAGGAACTCCGGGCGAATCTCATCCACCCCCGGAGCCTTGCCACCGCGGAGCTTTTTAACCACCTCGGCGACCTCAGCACCAGAGATCGGAGAACCCGACCCAAAGTCCCCAGGCTCTGCTTCCTCAGTGGAAGACGTGCCAGTAGGATTGAGGAGGTCTTCGAAGTATTCCGCCCACCGACTCACAACATCCCGAGTTGAGGTCAGCAGCACGCCACCTCCACCATAAATGGTGTTGGTCTCGTACCTCTTTCCCCCCCTGAGACGCCGGATGGTGGACCAGAATCGCCTCGAAGCCGTACGGAAGTCATTCTCCATGGCCTCTCCGAACTCCTCCCACGCCCGAGTTTTTGCCTCAGCAACCACCCGAGCCGCATGCCGCTTGGACTGCCGGTACCTATCAGCTGCTTCCGGGGTCCCACAAGCCAAAAAGGCCCAATAGGACTCCTTCTTCAGCCTGACAGCATCCCTCACTGCCGGTGTCCACCACCGGGTTCGAGGGTTGCCACCTCGACAGGCACCAACAACCTTGCGGCCACAGCTCCGATAAGCTGCCTCGACAATAGAGGCGCGGAACACGGCCCACTCGGACTCCATGTCCCCCGCCTCCCTCGGAACGTGTTCAAAGCTCTCCCGGAGGTGGGAGTTAAAGCTCCGTCTTACGGGAGACTCTGCCAGACGTTCCCAGCAGACCCTCACATTTAAACCAAATTTGTATATTTTGGAACTCGTTTTTTACCATCACAAACATCTTTTCCAAGTCTTCACCCAAACAAAAGAAAGTGGTGTCATCAGCAAATAAAACACATTTGAGGATATCAGACACTTCAATTAAATCTTTCATATATAAAATGAACAACGTTGGTCCAAGGACTGAACCTTGTGGTACTCCACATGAAGTTCTGAGTAACTTAGAACGTACATTATCCATCTGAACAAATTGTTTTCTATCTGTCAGATAACTACTGATCCACTGCAATGCAGGTCGTCTGATACCATATTGATTTATTTTAGCAATTAATATGGTGTGATCAATAGTATCAAAAGCCTTCTTTAAATCCACAAATAAACTTATACAATGCTTTTTTTTAATCAACTGCTGTTGTAACTTGTTCCATCAATTCCATCAAAGCCAAGGATGTAGAATTATTTGATCTGAAACCATATTGACTATTGCTTAAAATATTTTGTTTGTCAAGGAATCTATCTAGTCTATTCACAAACAATCTTTCCAGAATTTTTGAAAATTGTGGCAAAAGAGATATAGGTCTATAATTACTATATGTACACTTATCACCATTTTTAAATAGAGGAATTACATTAGCAGTTTTCATTCTGTCAGGAAAAATGCATTTTAAAAATGACAAATTACAAATATATGTAAATGGCACAATGACACGACTTATTATTTCCTTTACTACCACCATATCCAAATCTTCACAATCCTTTGATCTTTTATCTGCAATATTATTTACTGTTTTTATAATTTCCTCCTCATTTGTTCCATCCAAAAACATACTGTTAACACAACCCATTTTTATATTACTAACATTAATATCTACTTTAAAAATCATTGCTGCAAGACTAGACCTAACATTTAAAAAATAGCCATTAAATCCATTAACAATTTCCCTCTCATCATGGATTTCAACATCGTTTTCCACAAAATGTTGTGAGAGCCTTGTTCCCACCTTATGCTTATCTAGAACACTGTTTATTACTTTCCATGTAGAACGCATATCACCACCACATTTATGTAACAAATCGCTATAGTATGCCTTTGTGTGTTTCCTTATAATCCCAAACTAATTTATTTTTGTACTTTTTGTATTTAGCCTCAGCCTCCTGAGTTCTAGATTTCAAGAAACATGAAAACAGATGATTTTTTTTATACATGTGTAGTGGACCTACCCAGGGTCAAACTGAAGTCTTTTGGAATTGTTCCAGTGATGACCTTTACTGACCTTTCAGTGAACAGACATTTACTACAAATTATTCCATTAGTGTAATCTGAGAACATAGTCACCAAAAGAGACTATTGGCTTCTTTAATTTTATTCTAATGTAATCAAAAGAATAACTTTTTGTCATTTTCATGATATGTGTTATATGCTGTGTTATTCTTTAAATGTGAAGCATTACTGTGTTACTCCTGCAAATGAAGGTGTCTAACGATGTCAGAGTTCAGATAATATGTCAAACTGACTTGCTCAGAAGTTGTTTTTGTTGAGTTTCAGCTAAAACTCTAACAAACGTCTGCAAGTCTCCTCATTCAGACACTTTTCCTAAAACAATCCTCTCTGTTTATCTAAACAGACTTTCTGTCAACCTTGAAGTTTCGTTTCACTCTTTTTCTCTTCTCTTGGTCCACGGACCAATGAGGAAACTGTGTTCTAATCTCAACATTTTTTAGTAAAAGCGTTTTGCTTCCCAGAACGCTTCAGATTTGGATCGGACAGCAAGAACTATCATGTCCCTTCTTTTGAAGCTGATTTAAGCTGCAGTCATACGCCAAAGACTGGCTTATTCAGCAAGAATTCATGGATGCCTCCATAAATTCAATAGAGCTAAATAGCTCCAAGTTCTTAATGAATTTTCTTTGAGAAACGTCAAGCCTTGAAGTCAACCAGGAGCTGACACATTTTCTGATGATCCTAGCGGAACCCAGGAGACGTTGGAAAGTAAACAACCAATTCGGACGTACTAGGCCTGAAGGACTCTGTGCATCTGAAAGGCTGGTGCCATCTCTTTACCAGACTGGTCGACTTAAAGGTAATGAGTCAGCGTTTACAAACGTACCTGGGATTCAGCAGAAATCTGATGGGGAGTGTCAATTCTGGTAACATGCTCAAGACAATTTCCTTTAAACCATATCTCCATCTTTCCTCCTATTTCTTTATCCCTCTCAATTTAAGCTGGTAACTACATTTTAAGTCATAGAGCCACAGATAAATAGTAACTTGTCATCGTTACTTATGTCTATTGTTACAATTAAATGTGCTGACGTGTTAAAGGGGACCTCAGATGCATTTTTTAAAATTTTATGTTATTTCTTTGTGCTATCTAGACCCTATTCCTTCAATTTAATGCACAAAATAATTCTTAGATAATCAATTATACCCTTTTTAATTCTGCAATTTTTAACTTTCGTTTTGAACGAACGGTTTCTGATAGAAGTTCTGAAGTCCACGCCCTTCAACGATCTGTTAACGCCCTCTGTAACAGCCAGTATCTGTAATGTGTTGTTGTTTTAAAATTAGCTCTTTTTTTATTACTCATTTGACTTACTGTTAGTGCTAGCTTAAGATAACTTACCGAAACCCGTCTGAGCGCGCCGCAATTTGCTGCTCCTTTTAGCATGAGACCTGCCGAATCCGAAGCTAATGTTAGCTTGTTCCTCTTCCGGTGTTCGCCAGCTCCGCTCGTTGCACGCGGAGATTTTGGGAGTTATCGCTGTTCCAGTCAAGACAACACAAAGTTCACCAAGTGTCTCCCGTAAATTAATCCGTAAGGAGAAGGTCCTCGCTGCTGCGAGGCTGCTGCGAGGCTGCTGCAAGGCTGCAACGAGGCTGTACAGTTGAAGCTCCGCTCCATCCGCCAGAAGCAGTGTCCCGTTGCCGCCGGTCCCTATGCCGGGAGTCCGCTCGTTTAATTTTTGCCGGCTGCGCGTTGGTAGCGATCGCAAATACACTAAAAATTGAACTAAAACATAAAAATAACAATTATACTTTATTTATAAAGCCATTTAAAAAACCACAGCTGCAACAAAGTGCTGTACACATGAAATTAAGAACATATAAACAAAAGATGAGATGAAATCATGAAAAACAACAGTCATGTGTTTAATACAGAAGTGGGTTGAGCCTAACCAGGGGTTGCTAGGTGAGGGGCTGGACTCAGGTTGGGGTGGGTTGTCCTCGCGCCTGTGACGTCACAAGCGCGATTGACTTCCAGTTTATTTCAAAAACGAACCGTTTTTATCACAGATAAATAAATCTACTTAAAGTAAATAAACCACTGGGTGCATTTTTTTGGCACAAGGACTGTTTTTTTATGAAGTAAATACCCAAAGTTGAGTAAAAAAAACATTAAAAAGTGAATTTTGCATCTGTGGTCCCCTTTAAATTGCAAGAAAGTGAAATTCTATCAATCAAATGTAATGGTGTTAATTTTAGTTGATTTATTTTAAATAAATGGTAGTGTCTCCTGGCATACCAAACTAAAATCAACGTCTCTGTCACTTAATGGCTTTATGGTATTTGTCCATCATAACTGATCACAGAAATATTGGGTAAACTGAAAAAGAAAAGAATCCATGAAATTACTATTCAAACTGAATAAGCAATTAAGATATATAAAGTGTGTCAGTTTAATATTGACCTCCTCATATATACTACATCTGGTGGCCCGTACGGGCGTATTGGGTGTCCGAGTGGACACCGTCAACAATGTACTGTGGTCACTGGAAACAGACAAAATGGATTCTCCTGTGCTAAGCACAGAAAAATCTCAAAGCTGGACAGACCATACTAGAAGTCTGCGAGGTTGCTTGCAACCAAACCATCACAGTACTACCTCAGGCAATGAACCAGATGGTGGAAGTTCACATCATAGCTAATCAAGCTATTAGCCAAAAACAGGCATACTTTCAACTATCTCCTAAGTTTTCCAACTTAGGACTGTCCATTGAGGCCACGAGACAAATGAGCCTCGATTGCAGAACCACATCTGTTGCTGTGTGTAACACAGGTACAGAAGTGGTACTGATCAAGAAATACACAAAAATAGGATGGTTGATCTCCAATGATTTCCACGATTTTGAACTGAGCATTCTATTCCTGGGAGGACTCCCAGAATACCTGGTCCAAAATGAATACATGGGGCAAGTCTTGTTCACAAAGCCAAAACAGGCCATAGCTCTCGTCTCTATCAATGAGGTCGACCAAGACATAGTCTAAGGGGTCGGTATAAACCAAGACAACGGCCTAGGCCCTCAAGCCTATAGTGTCCTGCCTATAAACAGGGTAAATGACACAGAAAGGGACTCATTGGAGCTCCCCAAAGAACAAGAACCCCTCTCAATTTCTTAACAGATTGTACAGGTGGTCGCCCAAGCCGACGCCCTAAAAACTGATGAAGAAAGGGACAGACTTCGCCAAGTTCTCTTAAAATATGAGAAATCATTTTCAACTGATTCAATGGATTGTGGGTTGACCACGCTCCACTCAGTGAGCATCCCAACCCCGCCCGAAGCTCCACCCACATTTGTCAGACAGTACAAGATTCCTCTGGCAGCACATCAACCTATCAGGGAAATCCTTGATAACCTCTTAAAGAATGGTATCATCAAACTGTAACAGCACTTACTCTGCGCCTTTATGGCCAGTGTTAAAACCAAATGGAAAGTGGAGACTTACAATTGAATACAGAAAGCTAAACAAACAAGTTCCCTTATCAAGGTGGCCAATGACCCAGCTCCAACAGGAACTGCCCAAGGTCACCAATGGTAAGTACTTCTCGACCCTCAACGTCGCCTCTGGTTTTTGGACCATCCCTGTGCGCGCCAAGGACCAGTACAAACTAGCTTTCACTTTTGGTGGCAGACAATACACCTTTACCAGGTGTCCCTTTGGCTATGCCAACTCACCTGCAGAGTTCAACATCTTCTTGAACAAAGCATGTCCAGACGCCCACAAGCGTGGGACACTGATTTACGTGGACGATGTCCTTTTGAGGCAGCCAACACTGGACTCACATTTGGCTGAGATCGACCACGTTCTGAATCAGCTAACAACTGCTGGTGCTAAAATATCACTGTCGAAATGCCAGTGGTGCAGAACCAAGGTGGACTACGTTGGCCTACTTGTAGGTCCAGACGGAGTACAACCACAGCTGACTCGCACCCAAGGCCTTGACAATCTCAAAGTCCCCACCAGTCTCAAAGAACTACAAAGTTTTCTTGGCGTGTGTAACTACTCGAACCAGTTCATAGAGAACTATGCAGACCTTGCAAAGCCACTGACTGAACTCCTTAAGAAAGACGTTCCATTTGTCTGGACTGACAAACAGCAGCAGGCAATGGACGCTCTTATAAACAGGATCAAGTCAGCCCCATGTTTAGTCTACCCAGACTACAACAAAGAGTTTTACTTGGAAGTGGGCTTCTCAGCTCATTGTATAAGTGCAGGTCTGTACCAAATACACGACAGAGACAAGCGTGTTGTGGCCTACGCCAGCAAGACGATGGCAGGCCCCGAGTGGAGATTCTCAGACTGTGAGAAAGCTCTACTGACCACAGTGTGGGCAGTAAAACATTTCTCCGGTGGACAGAAAATCATTGTGGAAACACAACACCAGCCAGTGACTTTTCTAAATAGCGAACGCATCAGAGATGGTGTGGTAACAAACTCACGTGTTGCAACATGGCTCATGGCACTTCAAAGTTTTAACCTAGACATACGTTATGGTCAAAACAAGAAGTCACATCTGGGGACGGACTTGGCAATCTGCCAAAAGTGTACACAAGATGTACCAGCCACCCAGCCGCCGGTTGAGGTAAAACCCCCAGTAACTGAAGACCCGAATCACCACTTCTTTGATGACAATATCTGCAAAGATATGACAACATTGTACGTGGATGGATCTTCATTCCTCCGCGACAAAATCTGCAGAGCAGGTGTTGGAGGGGTTCTCCTCCAAGACCAAGAACAGATAACGGGGCGGCCGTGGCGTAGTGGTAATGGCAGTCGTCCCACGATCGGAAGGTTGGTGGTTAGAATCCCGGTTCCCCACACCATGTGTCGTTGTGTCCTTGGGCAAGACACTTAACCCCGAGTTGCTCCCGGTAGGACTGGAAAGCACCTTGCATGGTAGTCTGCCGCTACCGGTGTATGAATGTGTGTAGCATTCAATGTGTGTAGCACTTTGAGATTTTCACTAATGAAAAGTGCGTTATAAATTGAATTCATTATTATTATTATTATTATTATTATTATTATTATTATTATTATTATTAACTTTCAGCTACAAATTAGGCTCTCAGACTTCTCAGTACGCTGAGATTGCAGGAATCCTAATAGCTCTCCAGATGGTAGTAGAACGCTCCATCAAGACGCTAGTCATCTGCACTGACTCTAACTATGCTCGTTTGAGTTTCGCTTGTCACCTCGCTGTGTGGAAACAGAACGGTTTCCTAACAAGCGACAGAAAAGTGGTCAAACACAAAGAGCTTTTCATGGCATGTGATCACTTGGTGACATCACACGACTTACAGATCTACTGGAAGAAAGTTCCAGGACATTCTAGAGTCCCAGGCGATGACAAGCACTACAATGACATTGCAGATTCCTTAGCCAAAGAAGGAGCCGACGAAGGTCTGCTATGGTCCTTCGACCCCTCCTGGTTAATCAAGAAAGGTCCTCTATCAGCTGCGCAAACAGCTAAAACTAATCAAGGGCATCCTAACTTTCGCTCATGGACCAACGTCCTCACCTGTGTTCGTGGTTCCCCATGACCAAAGGGGGGTGATGTTAGTTCATGCCCATGATCTCCCGTCCACAGGACACAAAGGAGATAAAGCCACGCTGACGGCATCGTAGGACACAAAGGAGATAAAGCCACGCTGACGGCATTAAAACAAATTGCCTATTGGCCTGGAATGAAAAAGGATGTAAAGGATTACATTGAAGGATGCGTGGTCTGCGGCCAGTTTCAGCCAACCAGACCACTTCACAGAGCACCACTGCAAAGCAGAGGCATTGCATTCCCATGGTCTGACCTCCAGATCGACTGGGTTGGACCACTCACTAAGAGCTCTAGAGGAAATAAATATTTTCTCACGGTAACCTGTGCATTTACCAAATGGGTAGAATGCCTACCAGCTCCTAACGACACAGCACAAACCACTGCTATGTTGTTAATGAATCATATATTCTCAAGGTTTGGACTTCCCCTTAGGGTGAACTCAGACCAAGGTACACACTTCACAGGTGAAGTGATGAAAGAACTGTGGAAGACGCTAGGCGTCAAGGCCAACTTTCATGTCGGCTACCACCCACAGGCTTCAGGCCAAGTAGAGAGAGCAAACAGAACTGTGGTGAGTATTTTGAAGAAATACGTGGCTGCAAACCACAAGGACTGGGACGTGAAACTCCCTCTGGTCCTCATGGCCATAAGAGCCACTCCACACACATCAACTGGCATCTCTCCCTTCGAGATGATGACCGGTCGACAAATGACTCTCCCTCTACACCTGTTGTACCAACCAGGCGACGCCGCCATGGCGACAGCCTACACTACACAACAATACATGAAAGATTTGAATGTACACCTCAGAAACACTTTTGCTTTCGCCCAGAAAAACCTGGAAAAATCTGCTGAAGGACGCAAGGCGTACTACGACCAGAAGGCCTCTCACAATGAACTCCAAGTGGGAGACAGAGTCTGGTACTATACGTTCGCCCCAGCAACCGGGAAAGGAGGGTCCGAGACCGGAACTCTCGCCCGCAAACTGATGCCCAGGTGGACTGGACCTCATCTGATAACAGACAAAGTGTCCTCAGTCGTCTACAAAATCAAAATCAGCAAAGGCCGCAAAGAGCCAATTGCTAAATGGGTACATCGAAATCAGATCAAACCTTACAAGGCGTTCAATGACTCCACAAAAGACAAAGATCTCACAAACTCACCGACTTCATGGGATAATAAGGTCGTCCAAACACAAGTTAGTAAATAAACTAATCAGGTTTAAACTACCGTATTTCCACCCTATAAGTCGCATTGTCCAATTTGAACTTAGAAACGCTAAGCCTAAAACCCACAACAAAAAACTAACCTTAACAACCGTTTAAATCCACGAGATTTAATTTGACCTCGGTCATAAAGTTGAGACCTGTTTTTCTTGTGTGTTGCACTTTGGAATCTGACGACAAGAGTGTGTCGAAGCAGTGAAACGTTGTTTCCTTGTTGTTTAGTCATTACTGTTGTCATTAGTTGAGATATTGTTTTGGTTCTGAACACTCCCAGCCAAAAAGGTTTTGTATTAACATTGGTTAATGAATAATATGGATTTAACTATGCCAACATGCAGTTCGTTTTGTTAAATCTCAATCGTCGAAGAGTCAATGTAGTTTAAAGCTACTCAAGGTACCATAAACTACACTGGTCTCACAATTTCTAAATTGAACCGATTCGATCGTTTCTATTCTAGATTATCTATTCATTTTGATGAGTCTCGCCATAGACTTCAAAATTTATTAGGAATACCAAATCCTACGTCGTTCGTCTAAAAGACAACAGACATTTAGACCAAACTATATTTCATTTTTCTATTTTAGTTTAACCTAAACTAAGTAATGAATGGAGGAATAGTTTGGAATTAGAGGCCTTCGTTACAGAAGCCCTCCAAAATTTTATAGGTATAGATCCCTATTTCTAATTTTACAGAATTGATCCACCCCTTAATTGGTAATTGTAGCTGATCTAAACCATGATAGCTTACACACCAGGTGCATATAGGTAGGGCCTAATGTAAAATCCCAATCATAAGCCCACCTAAAAACCACATAATTGCATGACACATAGAACCAGAGTGGCACTGACTGGAAGCCAACCAGCCAACAACCTTCGATGTGGGGACCTGCAGCTCCAACGCTTGGTCTTCAACCTTCATCCAAGGGTCGCCTCCTCTGCGTCAATCGAGGGATCCCCTCTACATGCTGATTATAAAAACAATTGTTGCTGATCAATCAACAAAACTAATCGTTGTGGAATTACTGCTGTGGAATTACCGCTGTGGATTATAAGACTTTGTTTTCCAAAGGATTAAAAGCTTACCGCAATGGGATTACCTACGAACAGTATGGAAGTTCCAAAACCTTATGGGATTACCTACGAACAGTATGGAAGTTCCAAAAAACTTTATGGGATTATAGTTTTGATTTTTCTTCTTCCACTTGCTGGATTACTTCAAGATCAGAGACAGTTCAAGGTATCCTTTCATGTTGGACCTCATCCCCAAGGACTGGCGATGACTTCCAAAAGGGAGGAGATGTAGTGGACCTACCCAGGGTCAAACTGAAGTCTTTTTGAACTGTTTCAGTGATGACCTTTACTGACCTTTCAGTGAACAGACATTTACTACAAATTATTCCATTAGTGTAATCTGAGAACATAGTCACCAAAAGAGACTATTGGCTTCTTTAATTTTATTCTAATGTAATCAAAAGAATAACTTTTTGTCATTTTCATGATATGTGTTATATGCTGTGTTATTCTTTAAATGTGAAGCATTACTGTGTTACTTCTGCAAATGAAGGTGTCTAACGATGTCAGAGTTCAGATAATATGTCAAACTGACTTGCTCAGAAGTTGTTTTTGTTGAGTTTCAGCTAAAACTCTAACAAGCGTCTGCAAGTCTCCTCATTCAGACACTTTTCCTAAAACAATCCTCTCTGTTTATCTAAACAGACTTTCTGTCAACCTTGAAGTTTCGCTTCACTCTTTTTCTCTTCTCGCTTGGTCCACGGACCAATGAGGAAACTGTGTTCTAATCTCAACATTTTTTAGTAAAAGCGTTTTGCTTCCCGGAACGCTTCAGAGTTGGATCGGACAGCAAGAACTATCATGTCCCTTCTTTCGAAGCTGATTTAAGCTGCAGTCATATGCCAAAGACTGGCTTATTCAGCAAGAATTCATGGATGCCTCCATAAATTCAATAGAGTTAAAGAGCTCCAAGTTCTTAATGAACTTTTTTGAAGACAAGATCAATTGATGCTGAAAACAAATATAAAGTGTACAAAAATAAATTAACAGGTATTATAAGAAAACATAAAAAAGAATATGATAGTGAATTACTACATAAATGTGGTGGTGATATGAGGGCAACGTGGAGAATAATGAATAATGTTCTTAAAAAACATAATAAGGTTAGTGTGGATCTTTCTCAACACTATGTTGTAAATAATAAGGAAATCTACGATCGTCAGGAAATTGTGAATGGATTTAACAATTACTTTGTAAATGTTGGACCAAACCTCTCTGCTTCAATACCGAAAGTGGGGAAAAATGTAAATGACTTGATTGAGAATTGTGTGAACAGTATGGTTCTAATGGGAACTGATAAGGATGAAATAATGAATGTAGTTAAAAAATGTACTGACAAAAAATCCAAAGACTGTGAAGAAATGGATATGATGGTGGTGAAGGAAATAATGAGTCATGTTATCGATCCCTTTACATATATATGTAATTTGTCATTTTCAACTGGAGTGTTTCCTAACAGAATGAAGATAGCTAAAGTAGTTCCTCTATTCAAAAATGGTGATAAATGTATATTCAATAATTATAGACCTATATCCTTGTTGCCTCAATTTTCAAAGATTTTAGAAAAATTATTCGTGTACAGACTTGACCAATTCTTGGGTAAATACAATATTCTAAGTAACAGCCAATATGGATTTAGATCAAACAATTCAACATCCATGGCTCTTATGGAGTTTATGGAACAAGTTACTACGGCTGTAGATCAAAAACAACATTGCATGAGTATATTTGTTGATCTAAAAAAAGCATTTGACAACATTGATCATTCCATTTTACTTGACAAATTAAAACAATATGGTGTTAGAGGTCCTGCATTGCAATGGATATTTAGCTATCTGAAAGATAGAAAGCAGTTCGTTCAAATAGAAGATGTAAGATCTACTTTAGGAAATGTTTTATGTGGAGTACCACAAGGCTCTGTACTTGGACCTAAGTTATTTATTTTATATGTAAATGATTTAATGAAGGTGTCCGATGTCCTTAAATGTGTTCTTTTTGCTGACGACACTACTTTCTTTTGTGCGGGCAAAGATTTGGAAGAATTGTTTGAGTTGGTAAATATTGAATTTGTTAAATTACAAACTTGGTTTAAATTAAATAAGTTATCTTTGAACCTAGACAAAACTAATTATATGATTTTTAGTAAGAAAAAAATAACTGTTGATGTTCCTTTTAAGATTGATGGCTCTGAAATATGTAGGGTAAGCGAAGTGAAGTTTTTGGGTGTAATTATTGATGATAAGTTGTCATGGAAACATCACGTAAATTCTGTAAAAACTAAACTGTCAAGATCTATTGCAGTGTTCCATCCATCCATCCATCCATCCATCCATCCATCCATTTTCTTCCGCTTATCCGGGGTCGGGTCGCGGGGGTAGCAGCCTAAGTAGGGAGGCCCAGACTTCCCTCTCCCCAGCCACTTGGAGCAGCTCCTCTGGGGGAATCCCAAGGCGTTCCCAGGCCAGCCGAGAAACATAGTCCCTCCAGCGTGTCCTGGGTCTTCCTCTGGGTCTCCTCCCGGTGGGACATGCCCGGAACACCTCACCAGGGAGGCGTCCAGGAGGCATCCTAACCAGATGCCCGAGCCACCTCAACTGGCTCCTCTCGATGTGGAGAAGCAGCGGCTCTACTCCGAGTCCCTCCCGGATGACTGAGCTTCTCACCCTATCTCTAAGGGAGAGTCCAGACACCCTGCGGAGAAAACTCATTTCAGCCGCTTGTATCCGAGATCTCGTTCTTTCGGTCATAACCCAGAGCTCATGACCATAGATGAGGGTGGGAACGTAGATCGATCGGTAAATTGAGAGCTTTGCCTTTTGACTCAGCTCTCTCTTCACCACGACAGACCGGTACAGCACCCGCTTCACTGCGGACGCTGCACCTATCCGCCTATCGATCTCACGCTCCAGTTTTCCCTCATTCGTGAACAAGACCCCGAGATACTTAAACTCCTCCACTTGGGGCAGGACCTCCTCCCCGACCCGGAGAAGGCATGCTACCCTTTTCCGGCTCAAGACCATGGCCTCGGATTTGGAGGAACTGATCCTCATCCCGGCCGCATCACATTCAGCTGCAAACCGCTCCAGCGAAAGCTGTAGATCACGATCTGATGAAGCCAATAGGACCACATCATCTGCAAAAAACAGAGAAGCGATTCTAAGGCCACCAAAACGGATCCTCTCAACACCTTGGCTGCGCCTAGAAATTCTGTCCATAAAAGTTATGAACAGAATCGGTGACAAAGGGCAACCTTGGCGGAGTCCAACTCTCACCGGAAACGAGCCTGACTTACTGCCAGCGATGCGGACCATGCTCTGACACCGGTCACACTATTGCAGTGTTGTATAGAGTTAAAGATTTATTAAATGACAAAGCAATGTATTTGCTGTACAATGCAATAATAATCCCGCATTTAATTTATTGCGTTGAGGTTTGGGGTACAGCGTGCAAAACTATAACCAAGCCCATTTTTATTTTACAGAAAAGAGCAATAAGGATCATCACCAGAAAGCATTATTACCATCCATCAAATGTATTGTTTAGAAAATGTAAATCACTGAAATTTTATGATCTGGTTGACTACAATATTCTCTTAATATTGTACAAGGCGCAAAACTTCACATTACCCTCAAATATCCAAACGCTTTTTGTAAAACGACAGAGCACATACAATCTTAAGGGTACTGATATTTTTGTTAAGCCAAAACATAGTACTAGTTTAAAGAGTAGGTCTACTTTAATTTATGGAATAGGTCTATGGAATGGTTTAGAAAACGATATAAAAGTTGCAAAAACAATGGCCCTCATTCACGAAAATGTTCGTATTTTTATCCTAAATTTCTCCTACTTTTGTTCGTACGAAGCGTTCGTACGAACATGCCACGTCAGATTCAACAAACCCTTCTATCCTCATGAGAAGTGTGTAAACGAGCTGCGTAAATTTAATGAATCCCACCTGTTCTATCAACCTGCGCGTGCTCGCGGAGAGGTCATTTACATAATTCCCACCCCTCAAAACACCATATAAGGCCACGTTTCCTGCCTTTTGACAGCAGGAAGTGTCCATTCATTCAAAATCGAGAAGTAAAAAGAAGAACTTCACGCGTTCGGAGATTGAAGGTCGCGCTGTGGCGCACCGCTACCGCCCCCCCCCCGCAAGTGTCGGATGTGTTTTTGAACAAAAGCATTTTAAAATGTCTCGGAACTACAGTTCTTCATATTAATATTAGTGCATGTTGGTCTCCCGTGGGTCGTACAGTATCAGAAATCAAGAATAAATGGTTTGATCTGAAAATGGCTTCAAGAAAACCTCTCGCCGCAGCACGCTAGACAGGAGGTGGTCAAGAAAGTCTGCGCTACCGAGATGGATGGAAAATTAAATGCCATGCGCACCTTGCGCAAGACGCGTGCCAACAGCATGCGTGTTCAAGCTGTGATAAAGCCGAGGACCCACTCGTGCGGCGCGCACGGACCATCCCCGGGGCACGGGGGGGGCCCGTGCGCCACGCGCGGGGGGCGCACGGTGGTCGGCACGGGGCACGGGGGGGGGGGCCCGTGC